>JAGDQP010013205.1:4495-20710 GCA_022664845.1 Lepisma saccharinum | reverse complement strand
ATATATATATAACATTTTTTTTATATATATTGCGATTGTTTGTTCAAAGTGGAGTTATAAAGGTAAACGTTTAGTTACGGTAATTCAACACGTACAGGGTTTGTATATCGCTCCTATTGGTGTTCGTGTAATTATCTCTACTCTTCCGTTGTTTGCATGGGAAACTTTTCTCTTGCTTTTACAAAAAAAATGTTCTGTTGGATATGCTATGCAACAATGTTCCTTTCTATATAAGATCAAACATGTGGTTTGTAGTTCGAATATTAATTTGAGTGAAATAACAAAAGGTTATTTGTATCAACAATCAATCGGTTAAAGTTCTTAACAAACAATATTTCAAACACTTTAGCTCGATATTATTTTAAAAGCATAGTTTTTTTTAAAGTATGACAATGCTTCCTAATAAACATGCACATGATTATTTGTGTGTAAACTTCTTGATGGGAACGTGTAAATCCGTTTTTAAGGAAATCTTATTGTTAACAACTCAAAACATCTGCTAGACGCTAAATGATATGAAGTTTCTACGTTTGCTTTTAACATTCTACAGCCCTTTTCCTGCTAGCCAAGTTCAATTCAGTTGATGTCTTATAAATAAATGGTGACGGGTTAGATCCCTTTGGGTCACAACACATCTTGAATACACATAAAGCAAGCTTCGTTCATAGAATATTGAAGGTAACCTCAATAATGTTCCTTCACAGTAAGAACAAATCATCATTGTTGCTCCATGCCTCATCAAAACCCAAAATGTAGACCTAAGATCCATAAGTGGCCATAGTTTCATTATTTTTTACATATCGTTCATTGAAATTTGTCGATTAAGAATTTGTAGAATATGTTTCTGTATCTTTCATTATTCTATTATGCTCTGTAATCAATCACCCAGCATTTACATGTATGATAATTTAATATCTCAACATTAATTTCTATATTCGCTATCCTCATATCAGTATTTCCCTACTTTCAGCAAATATAATCTTGAAACTTCGTAAGTCTTTTATTCAAAGTATTGCCATATACAAATAAAATAATTAGGATGTATACTTAGGAACCAAAAAAAATGAAACACTTGCTACATCTTGCGGCTAAACAATAAAGTCAGGGAGATTCCAAACCTAATCATGTGTCCCTTCTTTCTTCACAGTGTCCATAATGTCTGTCATTATCTGTGACATCCTCTGTCACACTAGAGGATGCTATTTCTAAACTCAATGTCATAGACAGAAAAATATCAAACTTATGTACAACAACACATGCCTTGGGCAAACATTTAGACGACTTGACTGGTGAATTAAAAATAGTAAGGCAAGAAAATGAAGAACCAATTAGAAGCTAATAAGAGGCTGATTGATAAACTTGAAAATTCCTCGCACATAAACAATCTAATTTTCTATAATATTGGGGAAGGGCAAAATGAAACTTAAGAAAATTGTAAAAAATTGCTTAAATCCTTTGTTAAGGAGAATCTCCAAAATGAACTGGATCCGTTCGATATAGACAGATACCACAGGCTGGGTAGAGGATCATTGCTAAGTTATCATTTTACAAAAGGTAAAAAGAAATATTAAAAAAGTGCATATCGTGCTAAAGGGACACCCGTGCGCATAAGTGAGGATTTTTCGTTCGCTGTCAGAAACATTAGAAGAGAGCTTAACGGCTACCAAATTCAGGCTAAGGAACGTGGACAACGGGGGACATTGCAATTTGATAAACTTAATATCGATGGGAAATCTTACACTTTAGAGAACCTACTAAACGCAGATGAAAGAATGTCAAGTGGCACTGTTGGTGCGTGCTAAGTGAGTGTGAACAATGGAAGTGCTTCTGAGAATCCATTTGGTGAAAGAACCTCCCTCTTCTGTGTGGTCTCCCGCAGAGCCTGCGGCGACAAGTGTCGGAGAGTCTTAACCATCCAAACAAACAAGAAATGCTTCCCGAAGAGGAAGGAGCGGTCAAAATAGCATTTATTGACAAGAAAAGGATACTGAACTTGAGCGAGGTAAGACTGCTAAAAGTGAGTTCATAGATGCGTTGAGAACAAATAACGGTAGTTGTACTAATAATAGCGTACCAAATGAGCATTTTCTAATGTACTATATGAATGCGAGATCACTCAGAAGTAAAGCTTGTGAATCCTCTAGAAACGTTTCAATAAACAATTATGACTTTGTAGCAATAACAGGAACCTGGATATCCCGTGATAATTATGATTCTGAATATTTTAGATAATATATACATGGTTTACATTAGAAACAAAGACTACCAAAATAGTGAAAAAAAACAACAGTGGTGGGGTCTTGCTTGCAGTTCGCTGCCTGGAAGTCACTCAAGTAGTTGTTACAGACCAGTAACCTGATGGTATTCCCGTGAAAACAATGATAAATTCCAAACCTCTTTATGTATGTGTTGTGTATTTTGAACAAAACTCTGATATTTCATTGTATGAATATTTTTTTTCATTTTATTGAAATTAATTGCACAATAGGTAGCACTATTCTCCTTGTCGGTGATATAAACCTCCACTCCAATACAAGCAAAAGTTCTGATTGGCTCAATCAAGAAATAAATGCCAGAGTCTCTATCATTTCATGTTATATCATAACCTGGAATCACATAATAATTTTACAAATAGCTTAGGGAGAACGTTAGACTTAGTAATCAGTAACTTTCCAAATGTGACAGTAGTTAGAGAACTGCATCCATTAGTTAAAGCAAATACTTACCATCCATCACTTTGTATAAGTTTTCTACGCGTTCGATCACTTAACTCAGAAACAAAAGAAATATACATGTTCAATTTTCAGAACGGGAAGTATCTTTATCTTTATAATGAATTAGCTAGAGTAAATTGGCAAAATTAAAGAAAACATGGATGTGAATGAAGCAGTTGATGAGTTCTATGAGGTAATTTATGCAATATTTCAAAAGTTTATTCCCATGAAAACTTTCCCTTGCTGGCTTACAAAAAGTATAATAGACAAAAAAATGAAATGGCGTAATCGCGTTAAATGGCTGATGGGGAAGGGAACGACAGATCATCAATATCACTATAACGAGTACTGCAAACTACGGAAGGAAGTGAAGCGGGAAATTGAAAAGGTTAATAATGCGTTCTAATGCTGAAAATAATATAATACAAGACCCACAGCACTTCTAGTCCTATATCAAAAGTAAATTACGCCATGTTTCTCCAATACCCATGCGATATGAGGGACAGAACCTGACTGGCAATGATGAGGTAGCCAATGATTTTGCTCAGTATTTCAAATCCATATACAATAAATCATCATCAACTAACTCGACTGGCAATATACTTGATGACTCGCAGAAGGAATGTCAGAACTTATTCCACATTTTAGAAATAAGTATAGGTGACATTCAAGAGGCTATACAGAAACTGAAACCGAATAAGGCATTTGGGCCTGATAATATACCAGCTTATATTATGAAGGGTTGTAGTGATATTTTTAAAGAACCGCTATATACGTTACTTAATTTATCAATAAGAACAAGTGTCTTTACGGATATGCGGAAATAATCGATTATGTATCCAGTTCCGAAAGCAGGCAATATAAATAAAGTGGACAACTATCGTCCAGTCGCCATACTGTCAATGGTTTCTAAAGTATTTGAAAATGTCGTTTATGATCAGGTCATGCATCATGTTAAAGCCGGTACTATCAATAAATCAACATGGCATTTTACAGAAGAGATCTACTGTAACTAATCTGGCTATAATTACAGATTTCATAGTTTCCGCCTTAGACAATAAAGAACAAGTAGATGTTGTACACATGGATTTTAGAAAAGCATTCGATACTGTAGATCATAATATACTAATTCAAAAGCTTTCCACATTCAGTTTTAGTCTTCTATGATCCAGTTCTTCAAATCTTATTTAAGTAACCATAGACAATGCGTTCTACATAAATAATATAAAACCAATTGCTTTTATGTCTGTTTAGGTGTTCCTCATGGATCTAAACTTGGTCCTCTTCTGTATTTATTGTTTATAATTACTTACCACACTATATTCAAAATTCTCGTAAGCTGTTGTTTGCAGACGACTTAAAAATATTTGGTAATGTAAAGCCCTTGGATGACTATCTACTGCTTCAACAAGATTTGTGCAGTATACTGATGTAGTGTTCTAGGAATAGACTTGAAATAAATATTGGTAAGTGCAAAGCCATCACCTACAGCAGACGGGAAAATACTTACGATTTCATTTACTCGATCAATGGAATAAATTTAAAAAATGGTTACAATTAGATAGGTGTTACATTCGATAATAAATTAACCTTTTCACCCCGTGTGGTAAATATAACTAATGACGCATTTCTTGTTAGAGCAACCAAAGAATTTCAAATGATAGCACTTTGAAAACTCTTTACTATTCCTATGTTAGGTCCAAACTTGAATATGACTCTTTTATATGGAATACCTCTATGAAAATAAGTTGTCAGAAGATCGAACACGTACAAAGCAATTTTTTACGTTTTCTCACGTACAAACGGACTGGTTTCTACCCGAAATACGAATCTTACAACAATTTAATTGATAACTTTACATTTCAGAAACTTGAACAAATACGAACATTAAACGACTTACTTTTCTTATACATACTTTTGCACAATAAAATAGACTGTACCGAATTAATTGCAAAAATAATTATTAAGGTTCCGTCCCTCAGAACGCGCGAGGGAAATAGTGACCTATTCTATTGCAGAAAACCTCGAACAAATGTATTAAATGTGTCACCTATATGGAGAACTAGTGCTACTTATAATGTAATAGGTAGGAGATGTGCAAATTTGAACATATTTGGAAACTCGGAAGAACTTTCAAAACATTAATACAGGATACAATGTAAAAAAACCGCTTGAGACAAGGGAAAAGAGTATAGATGTATTATTATTTGTGTAATTAAATGTAACTATTATTGTATACGCTATAAATAGGCATTACGGCCTTTTGTGTCGATTAAATAAATAAATAAGTTTCTGTCAGCAATTGAAACAAAAATAGAAAATATTCGTAAATTATTTGCAGTTGGTTAACGAGTCTTCCGATTTGAATCAATCTTTGCTCGTTGTTATATTATTATTATTATTATTATTATTATTATTATTATTAACCACTTGGACTTCAAATTGAAAAACATACTACATGTGTCTCAATATGGCTTCTTAATATTGAAGTTTATAGTAAGTAACCTAGTAATTCACTTAACTGATTATGTCAAGTTCCACATGAGTAACATGGAGTACGCGGATGTAGTTTATATTAATATATTTCTGAAGATTTCAATTCAGTCACCCACTGTCTCTTACTGTCTAAATTATCAACAATGGGTTTCTCTCCATATCACATAGTTCACAAAGTAGCTATCATCAAGAAGTAATCAAATTAAAATTGGTGCCTCTCAATCAGCTATAGCTACTACGAATAGTATAACTCAAGGATCACCCCTCGAACCATTACCCTTTGTGATATTTATAAATTATATCACCAGTAATATTATTAACGTACATATACTACTAAATGCTGATGATTTTAAACTATTTAGAGTTGCAAAGAGTTATTGCAGCAGGATCTTGATAATGTTTAAGACAGTGCAGACTAAATCTGATGAAGGTAAATTGTAACAAAACCAAAGTTATGTCATATACAAATAAGGTCCAATATTATGTTAGTAACTATACTATTTCCAACACTGTTGTGAATAAAGTTGATAAGATCAGAGATCCGGGTGTAACACTCGTTAGAAATTTAAGGTTTGACTTGCATGTTAACAGCATCATACAGAAAGCCAGAAAAATCATAGGTTTTATTTTCGGTAAGTGGTGTGTATTTAACAAAGGCAGTTCTTATGAAAGTTTATATGAGATGTTAGTTATACTTAAGCTAGAACTTGATTCTGTAATATGGAACAGTGTCACAAAAGCACTCAGCAAAGCCTCTAGTCGGTAAAAATATGTTTTGTAAGGATACTTTTCTTTAAATTAGAATTGGCATCTGATATGCATAGTTAGGGATTGATTTAAATATTGAAATCTCGAGACCCTTAATGAAAGAAGAGGAATCAGTGTTGGATTGTTCATAGTAAACTCATTGCCGAACATATGAAGGATCCGGGAGAAAATAATGGTAACCCTCATTGAGCATGAATTGAGATATTACATTAGACTTTTTTTTTTAAAAATATTACATACAAAGTTTATTGAAATGTATTAGTTACACAATTGCTACTTGTTATTGAGACATTTAAGCATAAATATATGAAGTAAAGATGTAGAAAAGACAGTAACGTTGTATGAATTTGGGTCTTTTAACTTCCTTGTAACAAAAACGTGTAGCATAACATTGTTTTCGTTCTTGTCATTAGATCCCATCTTGGGTCCATCGATATACTCGTCCACTACTGTACGCTTCTTTTTAGATTTGATGTCACTGCAGAATGAATGGTAAACGGGTGGTATCAATCGAAGTGCTGAGATGAGGTTCTGTGCTTTCTCTGCTGGTAAAAGGTCCTACTATTGAACAGAATATTCCTACCGTACTGAAACTTAAAACTGTCCATGGAAAAAGCGACAAGAGGATTGTCGAACTAATTGCATTGTACAAGGTTTTCAACATTAAAACATGTTTACTCGGATAAGAATATTTGTTACATTCCTTGTTTTTCTCCTTATACTTCAGCTGTAAGAGTAATTACAATGACCAAACTTTGCTTCGTCATTCAAGTCATTCTGAGTTAATATAAATTATGAATCACCGAGTTGTCGTAGCTAAGCGGAAGAGTGATGGCGTAGCGTTCGCAAGGTCGTGGGTTCTCCCAGCTGCCGATCATTATGAGGAGTTTCGGAGGCTTCTCCTCTGTCACATCAGGCAAATGCCGGGATGGCCGACATCTTTTCGAATCCTTTCCCCTCCTATGTCCCGACCTAAGCTTTAGATGCTTAAAGACCATAAATAAAATTCAAAATTAAACAAAATGTGAATCATTTACTAAAATCCTCAATAACATTAGGAAGTTTCACATTAATTTTACAATTAACTAAATAAAAATAGCTTCCGAATTTCCCCCATGGTACCGGGTCAACGAAAGCGAGCAACCGTTTTCACCCAAACAAAGCTCACTTGCTTACGAATCGACGTACAACACTGCGGATTGTTTCATCATGTACCTATTAATATAAAGGTTAATTATATTACCCTTTAGTAATTATATTACTAGTATCTAATAGTACTCTCGAAACTGAAGTGCAGTTAATTATCTGACTGTTGAGTGAAGTTAAAAATATACGTATGTTGTTAAAATCAACAATTTGTTTCTATCTTAATAAGAAAAATGACTTCAACAATTAAAATTAGCTTGTAGAATTAAAATTGAGTTACCATTGCCAGAGGAAACATAATGGTACACAACATGTACAAACACGATAGCCAAAACTGCAGTTACCTCACTTATTCGTTTATTATTTTCGAACGCAGTATTGTTCTCCTCAGTAACAGTGAAATCTGGATCATTAACGTCATCGTCAATGCTTTCGGATTCACCCGAGCAGTTTAACAACATACTTAAAATTGAATCAACAATGGAAGAATCCTTGCTGCAGCCAGGCGTAGAATCCATCGTTCTACTTGTGGGTTACCATTCTGTTTTCCCGGTATATGCGGCTTTCCATAAAAAAAAAAAGGATGAAGTTGCTAATATGTTGCCATATCATATTTTTAACTATGCACAGCTTGGGTCACATGCATGTAACCATTGTATTTTTGTATTTCATTTATTTTTTTACCACTGTTTTCTCCCGGAGCTTTCATATACAGGGTGCAACTTAATTAATGTAACAGACGTCGGGAGGTGATTTCTGACACCGAGATAAGCAAAAAGGTCCTATGAACATATAGCATATTGTGCATATTGTCAGAGTTAGCGAGGCCGAAAGCATGGGAACAGTAAGTTCGAAGCGATAGCTATCGAAGTGCAGAGAGACACAAACGTACATTCGATGGTTATATCACAGGAGATGTTCAAAGTGTGCGCCATGGATAGCAATGCATGCATAACAACGCCTGATCATGGATTGGCGAACCTGGGTCATGGCGAACAGTTGCACAGACGCTATAAATACACTGTTCCAAGACGATAATATCGTTGACACTAGTAGCATACACCACACTTTTAATGTGTGCTCACAGATAAAAATCCAGTGGATTCAGGTCCGAAGACCGGGCAGGCGAATGCACTGGACCTCCACGCCCGATCCATCATCTTGGGAAGTTGTTGTTCATCCACCGGCGTATATTCACACTGAAGTGTGCGGAAGCCCCATCACGCATGTACCACAAGATGCGGCGAATCGCTAGAGGAATATTTTCCAGTAATTCGGCAGTGTATCCTGGAGGAAGGTCAATACTGTGTTCAATTCTTCGGGGTAGCATGTATGGGCCGATCAGTTGATAATGCACAATACCAAACCATACATTGTGTCCAAATTGGTGTTGATGATGGGTGACAATCGTCCCATGGGGATGCGCATTTTTCACGTATGTGTGTTATGCATGTTACCATCCCTTCCAAACGTGGCCTCGTCAGTGAACGGTTCTGATGCCAGAAACAGCATGATGGTAGTGGTCTGTTGAATGAACCACTATCAGAATGCTTCACGTGGTTTCAAATCCGCTTCTGTAAGTCCTTGTACCCTTTGAGGGTGGTATGGGTACAAGGCATTTTCATGTAACGCACGCCACACAATCATGTGACTAACATGCATTTCACGGCTACGTTCCCTCGTACTCGTACGTGGCTCATTATCCACAGCTTCTAACACACATCGTCCATAACAGGTGCTCGTACACGACGGTTTGGACCAGCATCAACATGGGCAGGTAGTATGATCCCTTTTTCACACACGCGCTGATAAATTGCTGTAAACATTCTGTATGATGGTTGGCGTCTGTTAGGAAAACTCTCCTAATAGAGTCATGTTGCTTCACGCCCATTGCCATTTACACGGCCGTACATGAATAGCATGTCAGCCTGTTCGCGGTTGGAATAATGCACCATGCTTGCTTCGAGCACTGCTACTTGTCCTACTGATCACTCGCAGCACAATGACTGCACTACTGTACAGTCGCGTCTTGCACACAAGCGTCACCTATGTGTGAACCGAGCAACTACATATTGAACACCAGCGCTACATCTAGATTTTCATAGACCGCCATCTATAAGCTTATTGGTTCTCGATATCTACCGCTTCGAACTTACTGTTTCCACACTTTCGGGCCTCGCTAACTCTGAGAATATACCCCATATGCTAACTGTTCATAGGACCTTTTCTTTGCATAACTCGATGTCTGGAATCACTTCCCAACGTTTGTTACATTAACTAAGTTACACCCTGTATATTAGCAAGTACGTTTTACATAAAATTAGTTTCATGGTGCCCTTGTCAAAACTAGAAACAATACTCTTGTAGCGCCAGTTAATAAGAACCACATCGTTTCATGTAGAATAACCTCAAATTTTAACAACCACCCTTATGAGTTTATTTCAGCTTGAAAGAAGTTACTCGAGATTTATATATTTTTTTTATATTTTCTTTTACCGCATGACGCAGAGTGCATATGCACATTTTCTGTGTTATAGTCTATCTCTTTACTTCTATTTGACCGTAAGTACTCTATAACTCATATTGTAAATAATAAATTATTCTGACTACCCGATAATATATTTAAATCTTGGACTTCTACATTTTAATGAACAAATTGTAATTTACTATTCTGATTGTTGCAGTCTCTTGTTTTTACAAGTATATATACTAATAATCCTTTTACCACAGAGATAAGTGGAACTTGTCATTATTGGACAATTAGTTAATTTTATTTGTACTACTTTTATGTACTTTTAATATTGCCTTCATCCTGTTAGTAGCACTATAAGTAATTATTATTTTTAATAATAATTATATTATTATTTCTAAAGGGAAAAGCTTTAAATGCTTTAGTAATGAAAATATATTGAATGAGGAAAATAAAACATTGCAAGTGACTTCACTGTGGATGGACTAGGAACAAGTAACGAATGGTCAAGATAAATCTAATAGTGAGGGACATTGACTTAGCTATGTGGTCAGATGTGGTGTCTAGGAAAATTATAAAAATGAACAACAGTGTTAATAAAAAAAACTAATCACAGATAATGTCTAGTGTCTAGTTCTAGTGTCCAGAAATTTCAGAATTTCACATTTCTGATGATAGCACTAACACCAGACTATATAGACAACCAAATCATCGGGATCATAATCTAAGCTTAAATACCTTTCAAACGGTGTAATACATGTCAAAAAACGGTGAAGTGGCTCAAACGTTATAACTTTTTTCAGAACAATTAAAGAGTTTTTAAAAATGATAGAACGGTGTGTCTGGCATTCTCTGTCTTTTTGCATTCGCCCAAATAGTTATTACTAGGGGTTTTGGGGGATCAATTGTGGGCTTCGTAGAGGCAAATTGATGCTTATTTTTATAAATAAGAGTTACCGTTTTTCGAGATACAGAGCCTACCGGGGTAAAAAAATAGACCTTTTGTATGAATACAATAGTTTTTCACTTTCTTTAATAGGCAACCATACAAAATAAGTGATATCAGTACAAAACCCCTTCGCGGTAAAGAGATGAGTGACGGAAGAATTCTACTCACAAAAGATGTTATATCCATTTTGCTAGTGACTTTGTTTGTTTCGCTATGGTGGAAGGAAGGATATTAACTCTCTTAATTTATTAATTTCATTACAAGGGAAATACATCCGCCATAGTGACCCAAACAAAGTAACTTGCAAAATGGATATAACTTATTTCCTGAGTTGAATTCTTCCGTCACTCTTCCCTTTACTCCGAAGATGTTTTTGTACTGATAATTCTTACACGTCGTTTCATGTAGGAGTTGACGAAGCAGATTTCCAGTTAATAAATAATATAGATGTTTGGCCAAGTGCAATAAATTAAAGAACTCATTAATCTTAGAAACATCTGAAAGCATGAGAAATACTATTGTTGGGTACCCTAAAATTATGGTATCAAAACGTTCGTGGACTTAGAACTAGAAGTATCCTTATCGATATCTGGTTGTTTACATGAAGCCATCTTTGTGAGTAAACATTGATTTTCTGGAATTCAGACTGATTAGTTTTCCTCCATCTTATAAAGTGTATAGGTCTGATAGAAATAATACAACGCCTAATAGTGAAAGTGTTCGTGGTTGTGGTGTCTTGATTGGAACCACTGTAGTGGTAAGAAGAACTGAATTAGAAACAATTGAAGAATGTGTATTATATAAATCAGACGATCCTAAAACAAAAATATACTTACATCTTGTGTACATTTTGCTCCTAGTTCTTTAATATAAAACTTTATTCAAGTCTATCGCTAAAAAAATGTGCTTATCATTATGATATGTTAATAGTTAGAGACTTTAATATTTCTAAAGTCAGTTGGATAAAAAGATAATTAAATGGTGATAATCATTATTTTTTTAAAATTAGAGCTAGATATTTATTTGATTTTTTGGATGAAATGAATATGCAGGTAGATATTTATTGTACTGATTGCAAGTTATGTTTTACTTTAATGTAAACAAGTCAATTTTTCCTACGATAAAACCTGATAAATATCATGATCCTCTAGAAATTCCTTTATCTCCTAATATGTCGAATAATGCAATAACTCATATTAAGATATAATATCGCAGAGGCAATTATTAAAACTTATTTCAGCAAATTAGGAATGCAGATTAGATCAATTTATTATTGGCGCCCAGCATAGAAGAAGAAGCGATCAATATTGAATATATTATAAAAATGCAGTAACGGAATATTCCAAATAAAAAGGGAAAACTTTGGATATCCATCTTGGTTTTCAATTGAATTGATTAAGGTTAGGCAAAAGAATATAAAACATAATAAACAATGTAACAGAAGAAATGATGCAAATTGCTATACTTTATTTTCTAAGTGACGAAGAAGGTCTGAATTATTATTGAGGCGTGAAAAGCAGAGATATTTAAAAAAATGCAGTATGAACTAAAAAAGACGACCCGACTAAGTTCTGGGAATATCTTGGAAATTTGCTAAAAAAATCTAATGATCCAACTGGAATACTAGTTGAAGATAAACTTATGAATGGAAAAGAATTAACTAGCAATTTGTTTTCGTTAACTTTTTGTATCAAATTACTAATATTCACTAAATGATAATGACAATAGTGAAGAATATTCAAATTTAAATTCAAAGTGTATTCACATAAATTTTCCAATAATAACTGTTAATGATGTCTTGAATGCAATACAATTTTACGTACATTTTTTTCGGATTAGATGGAATTCCTATATTTGTAATAAAAGGAATTGATGAAGTAATTGTACCAGTGTTGACATCGTTATAAAATTGGAAAATACTGGTAAGAATTTTTTTCTGAGAATTGGAAAGTATCTTTATTATGCATTAATCTGATAAACGATGGTAAAAAAAAAATAAAGACCAACTTCAATTGCCAATGTTATTCCTAAGATATTTTTGAGAAATGTATATATGTTTTTATAACCAAATTCAACATTTGATTTCTCTACTTCAATTTGACTTTGTAAAAAAAATGTTCTACCACTACTAATTAGGCATCCATGTTAGCAAGATTTGGTCCTCTAGTACATCAGAGAGGTGAAGTAAATGTTGTTTACTTATATTTTCAGAAGGCTTTTGTTAAAGTTACGCATTGACTACTTCAAAGTAAATTGTCCATTTTTTTTTCTAATGAATTGACTGTCCATCTTACTGAGAGGACGTTCATGATCAGATATAATGATACGATATCATCCATTATAATTTTTAACAAAGGGTTCTTACTTGGGACCATTGTTGTTTTTAATATTCATAAATGATCATCTTCTACATTTTGATTCTGAAGCATCATTATTTGCTGACGATGTTGAGATCTTGAAAACAATTAAAATTATAATGATCATTTAGTTCTACAAAATGATTTGAATAAAGCCCTTTTATAGTCTAAGCAGAATTTCATGCCTTTGAATTTTGATACAACATTTGGAATGGGTATAAGTAGAACTAATTCTCCCATTTATTCTTGCACTATAAATAATCAAATAGTGGGTATTAAATCTGAAATTAAGTGTCTTAGTATTTATATTAGTTTAAAACTTACATTTGCAAAACACATTGAAGTAATATTGTCTAAGGCAGGCAGAAATTTAAGTTTATTAACATGGGTAATACTTTTTTGTACATTAGTTATGTGTCAAGTAGAATATGGAAGAGTTGTATTTAAGAATATTAATAAGAAAACTGTAATTGACAACATTGAAGATATACAAAACAAATTTCTAACTTCGTTACGTTGGAAATTTAAGTTTGTGTTTTGGTGTTACACCATTGAGCAATCGAGAAAAGGATTGGGTTTGTTAAAACTAAAATTTCGCAGGATGATCTCTGATGTATATTTTTCATTCTATCTTACATGGTTCATTTAATATGAGTAATTTAATGTATATAAACATTCCTGAGCCTAATTGTACAGAAATATTTTCCTTTCATATCAACAAAATACGAATTGTCCCCAATTCACAGAACGTACACAATAAGATATCAATTTTTGGAGACAGTATGCCTGAATTGATTAAAAAATTAAGAATGATACTTGAAGATTAGCTTAATTTGTAAGAAATTCATCAGTACTGTTTGTTGATATTGAGGAATTAAAATGTATGTATGTGTGTTCAAACATTTCATGTGATATGAAGTAAAATTTAGTCAAGTATATGGGAAAGTTATTATTATTTTTTTCTATTTTTCCTATCTCCGTATTATTATGTTTTTATTGCATATGGTTTACATGATACGTTTTTAAATTTATATATAATCATTATTCCATTGGATATTTAATGGAGTGACATAATCTGTATTTTCTCTGTACTGTCTATATACCCAATAAAATAAATGATAAATTATTATCTCAAACGACTGAATAGAATCTACAATGAGATATGAGAGATTTACTGCTTTTCCTAAACAGAGGGGTTAGTAATTATAATTGATTTCTAGTTTACTTTTAACGGTTTAATATGATAGCTGACAAAAGAGTTTATAATAAATTCAAGAGTTTATAATCATAAAGAATACTCTTGGTTTTTATATTTTTTCTCTTCATTTATCTCATCTTTCTTGTATTCTGTTTTCATATATTCTCATTAGACTTAGTGCTATATTGGAGACGTACTACCTACTGTTCATAGCACATACTTACAGATTAAATAGTATTATTAATATTATTATTATCATTATTATTATAAATGTTTTCGTGCACTTCAAAAATAGGTGTGTTAATAAAACACATTTGGGTGCTCAATGGTAACTACAACTTTTTTATGTTAAATCAACACAAGAGACGGTGTTGATTTCGGTAATTCAACAAGTTAATATATTGTTAATGCTGTTTCAAACCAATGGAGAGTATCATACTAGAATTATAACAGTGTTAAATCAACGTTGGAAAGATACCCATTGCGTTCAATTACTTAACACAACTCCGTTTGCTGTGTAGATTTAATATAAAAAAGGTGGTAGTCGGCCTTGGACACCGAAAAGTGTTGCATTGACTCAGCCTGTTTATACAGTATAGGAACAACTGTAAAACATATTAGAGAAAAAGTAACAAAAGTAGAGAAGGGTAATAAGACTGCCATTCAAATTTGCAGTATTAGAAAGGTAAAGAGCTTTCTCATAGTTCATTACATACAAAGTAACAGAAGAAAAAAAAATCAAGGAATATTATTGAGTGCACTCTTGAATTAGTAGATGGGAAGAAATAAAATTCAAAGATAAACGATCAGCTTTTATCTCTTTCTCCAACTTTATAGTGAAGTAATTACTATTCTTCTTACAACTACCTTTACAAATGATTTAAATTCCGAAATAGTTATCCAGCCTCTATTCTAGTGGTTATGATGACTGCATTGCTATAAGTACTACACAGACGAAGCAGGTTGAGATTTGTTAAGTGGATTATCCATATTTTAGTTTTGTAGTGCTTTATTATAAGTTTAACCCAGAGGATGCCTACAGTACTTGTAATTAAGGTACAGGAAGAAGAATGCTCGTCGACGAATGCTATCCCTCATCCCTATAGGCCAAATATGCAGTAAATTGTTTTCGACTTCAATACGTGGTGTGATAACATTTAAAAAAAATCAAACTTGTTAACGTTGAGTTCAACACTTTTCATAGCCGAATATTCATTTTTATACATACAGAATTTCGCTTCTGTTCTTTACTTTAAAATCAACTTACTTTACTGAATTTCGATGCAAAAATGAAACAGATTCTGAAAACTGTGTTGCCATTTGTGATTCTAAGTTACGTACACATTTCCCAATAAATCTATGTTACAAACTTCTTCCTCTGTAAAATTATATTTAAAGAAAATCGAAAATACCATAAATTAATGAGATCTCTATCTAGCCAATTACTGCAAGTTGTAGAAAAAGTTATAAACGAATTAGGAATCGGTTGCATATTGTGTATCATTTAATCGAATAAAACAGATAATCACTCAAGAAATGCCTGTGGACCATAATATGAGATGATGTGTGAGGAAAGGCGAGTAGCGATTTTTCAGAAAGGTCATTCAATAAGAAGAAAAATATTTCCCATTGTGTCTTCACGTTTGGCCTTTTCCCGTTTCACCTTATGTCTGTTTTGAGTCCTTTGGGCAATCTCACCGAGTTGAAATCACTTATTCTGAAGTATGGTGAAACGAGAATTCCCGTTTGGCCTTTTCTCATTTCTCCTTATATCATAAGGGAATTTTCCTTCTTCTGGCAGAGATTTCGCATGCAATATCACAGGGATATTTTATCAGGTCCGTAGTCAGAACTAGGTTTAAGGGCGGCGAAAATTTTTTATAGGGTACTAACCTATGTATATTAACTCACAGAAATTGGGTAAAAGAATACACTCTCGTTTTAGAAATGGAATACATTCTTAGAACAGACAGTAAAGTTAACAGTTTTCATCACTTCGGTTCCATCTTTTTTACTAGATTTAGAAGCCGACACAACTACATCGGCTGGAACTGTTCGATGTAGAAGCCCTATTATTATTATTATTATTATTATTATTATTATTATTATTATTATTA
>JAGDQP010013204.1:24801-48414 GCA_022664845.1 Lepisma saccharinum | reverse complement strand
GAAGTCTGCTACGTTACCTACTGGATCACGCAGGCTAAGGTTAGAATTTTATTTGAAATATGTTTGTCAGTGATGCTAGTTTAAACCAAGAATAAATGAGTAATCTTACTTAAAGATGAGAAACATTTTAATCTTTAAAGCCAAGAGATCTGGAGGAGTAGCACTGGCGACTGCGGAAGTGAGTGCAGAAACGAGAAGGAAAGAGGAAACTCAGATTCTTCGCCTCTGCCCCACCATCTTTACTCAAGTCGTTAATCTCTGAAACCCATTCCTTCCTCTGAAAGAAAGAAAGAAAGAAAGAAAGAAAGAAAAGGAATGAACGTACTCTTTTGTGTGTCAGTAATTCACGAAGAACAAACAAATTTATCCGGTGCCTTCTTCAGTGGGTGACGTCACCTAATTAAACTTTTGAAGAGAGCGACATGGTTGGTTGTAGAAGGGGCTTCTCCAGCGAATTAAAGGACCAAAAAGCCTTTTCTTCTTATTTTTTTTTTTAAATAAAAGTTCTTTCCTTTGTTTGTTTTTTCTTCTACTACTGTAACAGCCAAAAATTTTTCGACTGTCTGGATTTTTCAACTTCTCTTTTTTTAAAAAAAAAAGAATCGTGTCACGCTTTTTTTGAAGAGCAAAAACCCAGGAAAATTTATCTTCTCCTCGCTATACTTTACTTTGCTCCCTTCCAAATGCAAGATCCTTATTATATTTGGCGAAAGCTTCAAAAGAACAAACTGTAAAAAGAGGTTGAATAAAGAAATCTAACAATCTGAAATCAAAGATAAACGAAAGAGAAACTGTATCATGTAATAACGTATAAATGTGGTCTCTCGAAACTTTAGAAATAATTAGATATCACCTGCATTTTGTTCTGACCTCAACTAACTTACACAACTTTTTGTCATACAAAGTTTACCTCAAATCTTTTATTTTATTATTTTAGACTTTAAATGTAACTCCAATATGATAGTTCAGCTTCGAACCTTTATGTTCTCTTCAGACTGCATTAGGATGGATATTCACTGCAGAACTAAAATGGGTCATCGGGTTTATGCTTTGAACGCGGCCTGACCCGGTAACCCGAAGGGCAAAGCAAGATTTTTAATTATTTCCTTATGATTTTGGGTATCTAAACAGTGTTTCCTTCAGATATGACTGGAAACGGGGTTTAAATCCAAGCACCAAGAAACCCAGGCACCAAGAAGTTCGCCGTGAGGTTCCTAATAATAGTAAAACCATATGGAAAAGGTCTTATATCCCCGGAGACCGGAGAGAACAAAAATAGCCCCGGAGGTTTACTAATTAACTTCATCTGAGGAAAGACTATCCTGAAAGAATTTGTGAATTTCACAAATGAAAATGTTGATTGATTCAAGCCACAGAAACAAAACGATTTAAAATCGGGTAAAGAAATGTTTATCGGGTCAAGATTAGGTCTCTGGGTCAAGACCACGTTATCGAGCCAGTCGCATCATTCGGGGCCCATCCGGTCAAGTTTCGAAACGGGTCACCGACTCACCCATGTCCAGGTCACCAAAAGCGACCCGGTTTCAGCTCTGATCAACAGAATATACATTGATAGATTATTGGATGAACGTTATTGTCAAAGGCCTGTCCAAAATTTGCAATACTGAGATACGATATGGAATGGTACTTAGAGGGTATGCGGAATGTCAATACAGCATAGAAGACACGCAAAAGCGAGCGTACTCAACGATAGAAGCATATAAAAATCTATCGTTCACACACACACATATATATATATATATATATATATATATATATATATATATATATATATATATATATATATATGGCGGTCCGGAAACGTTTTCGTTGATTGTGACAAACTGTATCTATTGGATAAGTTCACTTTTGCGTGTCACCTCCTTAATTTCGGGTTTCCATAGTTTTCTTGGAGTTTCCGCGGTCACAAATTTGCGATTTTTCTTTATTTATGATCTTCTTTCGAGCGTGTTTGCTGACACCAAGTAAGGTTCCCTTGTCAGTATTGTGTAAGTAATTATACTATTTCAAACTCCCCAGTTCAAAAAGTAAATATAAGAAATTTGGGCGTAATATTTGATAACCTCACATTTGATGAGCATGTATGTAACACTATATAGGTGGTTAATATAGTTATTGGTCCTATTTTAAGACAATGTTATATTTCCTTAAAGAAAAACTCCTTCATTTATCCACTTATACAAAATGTTTGTACGATCTAAGCTAGAATTCGCCTTTGTAGTGCGGAATGGTACCACAAAAATACTATGTGAGAATATAAAATTAACACAACATTGTTTTGTTAGAATGCATTGCCTCAAATTACGATTACCATATTAGGCACACAACTAAAACTACCAACTACAGGAATCTTGACATCTTCAATGAAAGAACAAACACTAATGATACAAATTTAGTGTAGGAAAAATCATATTCAATATTCCTTTGTACAATACAAGAAATAATTCACTTTTAACAATAGTCAATAAGAACCATATCGTTGTAAATAGATTAACGATATGGTTTCGTGGCGCGGTGGTGGAATGGTTAAGGTTTGGGCTTATAAACTGGAGGGTCTGAGGTTGATTTGAATTTTCTTTATGGTCTTTAGGCATCTATGGCTCAGGCCGGGACAGGATATGGGAAGGTGTCGGCCAGGGTCTATATTGAAGGTGCCATCCCGTTATTTGCTTGATGTGATTGAAGAAAATCCCTGGAAAAAGTCTCAATCAAGATGGTCGGCCGCTGGGATCGAACCCACGACCTTCCGAATGCTACGCCAACGCTTTACCACTGAAGGTCTGACGTTCAAATCTCCGTCAAGCAGCAGTCGGTAGAGTGTTCGCTTTGTAATCTGGAGGATAAGCGTTCGATTTCCGGTACCTGCCATCCTGCATAAGGTTTTCTCTGGTACCTCTAATAATATTAGAACCGATCTCTTCGTAAATCCTTCCACTGTTGTTAATGTTGTTTAACATATCCAGTGTAAAATGGTCGAAAGATTGGGCTGTATCTGGACATGTTTCAAAACACAACAAAGATTACATAGGTTTCCTGTAACCATAAATTTCACATACGTACACACTCAACTGCACGAACGAAATGCATTCAGAAATTATTCTTAGTCCTTACTTCCAATCTTCACAAATCTTCTATTTCAGTGAAAGATTGATTGCCTCATACATTTGTCTTCTTTTTTCTTCTAGTTTTTCCGTGTAACATGTTCAAATTATATCTAACGTAAATTAAACTTTATTCAATTACGTTAAGAGTTTCTTTATAAAAGAGTGCACAGTTAGTTATTCCCAAAGCACTAGTAAGGTTGATATTATGTATTCACAAACAGAATATTTAGCATGTCAAGTGGGTATGGAAAATATACGAACGAAGAAACAAAAGGTTCTTGAGAGTAATACTTCTACAGACCTTGTTAGTAAACTTTGAAATTATTAATTTTCTCTATCCAACATTTGAATACGTAGAACAAATAGGAAAAGCGCAATTATAAGCTCTTGTTTTGTAAGATAAACAATTTGTCATACAAGGTAAACTCACTACGAAAACTTTTTGTATATCTTCATTTGTCACCAGCACAAAGCAACCTTCCTTTCCTCTCTCTTCCTTCCTTTCTTTCTTTCTTTCTCTCTGTCTCTCTCTCTCTCTCTCTCTTTCGCCCTATTCTATGTTTTAAGGCAACTTGAATATTATACAAAACATTGTGTACAATTTGCTTCTGAGTTAAAAGCAAGGTTCGTTGGGTTAGAATGGAACTATTCAACGAACTTTTGTAATTTCTTCGCAAAACAAAGGATAGTTTCTTGTGGAGAAAGATATAACTGTGAAAGAAATTTAAATTTCCTGCTTTTAGTCTGACCTATACACCGATTTCCGAAATTCCCATTTATAGTCCGCGCAAATTACGATTTTTAGGAGAAAAAAAAAATTATGAAGTTTTCGTATTTGGCATGGAGACCCTTGATGAGGTAAGGAATCAAGATTCAAAAAGTTTCCAAACACCCCCACAGCCCGGTGAGCGCAACCCCCCTTTCACCCACACGCCCCTTTTCGCGAAAAACTGCATTCTCCGCTAAGTTTTCGGATTTTCATCTTGAATCGTACAAAACTGAAGAGGACCAAAAATATTTATCAGAAAATTCTGCGTAAAACGTGCCCTATTTTGTGTAGTTCCCACCCAACTCTCACAAATTGCGTTTGAACGTCACGGTAGCTTAGAGCACGCAACTAAAATTAGAGTGCGCGTTTTTTTTTTCGTTTTTTTTTTCGGTGGATGTCTCGAAATCGGCTGGCTTTGCAAGGTAAATGAATCTCAAACATTGTAAAGCGAAATATCTTCTAGAAGGTACATATACTGCGATTTTTCTACAAGCTATTTTTATTGATTTTTGACAGTTTATTCTTTCAAAAGTGAGTTGTATTTTAAACTCATTTTCAGACCACCCAGGAGGTAGTACAATTACAAAATACAAGTCTGAGTTGGTTCCGGTTTCTCTGTTGTAAAAAAAGGTGATAAACTATTTTTTTCACACTCACTCTGTGGGTTGAATGTCGCTTGACTGCCATGTCGGTACTTGTTGAAATACACATGCTGTTTTAAGGCGGAAAATGTATGCGGCAGTCTTGATTTAATTACTACATGATTTGATTGGCCAACTGATTTGTTAAAGGAAACGAATATGTGGTGATTTAAAAATGTTTCTGATTGCGGAGCTTTGTATAATGCAGATGTAATCGTTCTACAGCATTTGCTTGCAAGTTGCCATAGCTGACAAGATGGTGTAGGGGTTACGTGCTTGACTTTACTCCGGGATTTGCGATTTCTTCTTTTTGCGGACAAAGGATTGATGGATTCAGAAATGGTGTCTCCAACTCTTTTCAGTTGATCAGTACACCAGTACTGGTCGTTTGTGTTTTTCCTTTACCGAAAAGAACTGAAGCTGTATCATAACCATGGAAGGCATGAGCATCACTGATTCTTTACAGTTTTTAATAACTTTGGAACACTGCTAATCACGAGAATTGTCGACTCTAGAAGCAAAGGGATATAAGTGACATTAATGAATAAATTGAAGTTCCAGGTAATCTTTTATATATAACCCGAAATCTATGTGACACGGAACTGTCATATTTTGTATAAAGAAACCTAGGACCCTAATGTGTTT
Source organism: Lepisma saccharinum (assembly GCA_022664845.1). Lineage (NCBI taxonomy): Eukaryota > Metazoa > Arthropoda > Insecta > Zygentoma > Lepismatidae > Lepisma > Lepisma saccharinum. The sequence goes on along the minus strand of JAGDQP010013204.1, from coordinate 43,234 downwards.
ATGTGCAAAGTATGACAGTTTTGTGTCGCATATATTTCGGGCTATATATAAAAGATTACCTGGAACTTGTTAATGTAACTTATATCGCTGGGCTTCTGGAGTAGACATATTCTGCCCTTCATATTTCCTTCAGTATCTTTCAAAAATGTAATATCTTTTTCTTCAGAAGCAAGAGTATTAAAAAGCCAGGAGCGTATCCTGTGGACTATCTCGGCTACCACCACAGCCTAAGCTTGTGAACAAATATTTTGAACTGCACAAGTAATATTAATTTACATGAAAGGGAGGCCCGAACACCTATCATCATCATCATCATCATCAATACTGTGTGTGACCTCCAAACCCTCTTTGAAAATCTTATTCTTTAGCTAGTGGTAGTCCAAACTGTGAATCCAGAATACGCCACTGTAACAAGCGTAAGAAGACGTCCTATCCAATGATGATCACGGTTTCATTTTGATTAGATTTCTTGCTAGCAGTTTGAACAATCAGAACATCAGCATCAGTATTCGTTCTAATGCATCAGCACCAGTATTTGTATTAAAATCTGTGAACCAATTATAAAAGAAAACGATCTTTATTGGCGAGTTTGTTTAATATCTTTTGTGTATCATTCACCTGAGTCTTTTCATTGAAAATAATTTCAGGAGAAGTTCGTTTTAAAAATTCTTTGCTCTCGTTTGGTACTGTTGGGATTTTCCGTGTAGCCATCAAACATCACAGTCACTCTTTGACCGCAATATTTACGAACAAAATTAACGTAAACAGTTTCAATGTCTTCAAATGTATCCTGTTCCGGCCCATGCCAGTGCAACATGATGAATCAAATTACCTCCGTCAACAATGAATTTACATTCGTCACAATCAATATATCACTCTGAAAATGAATTGAAAATGTCATACAAAAGTGAAGTCTTCGTTTCTCTCATTAAGCTTTTTTTTTCATCCAATAAAGAAAGAGGAATCGAAGTGAGTTCAAACGTAAAACACGACTCGGAATCTTTTGCTGAGTGAGTATATTCAACAGACAATCATTTGTAACAGTTGTGTGGTGTCAATCTGAATAAGTTCTAATTCTGATGAAATTAATAGTTGAAGAGATTCACTTCATCATTTCCAATCGTTCCAACTTTAAAGTTCAAAAAGTGCTACGGTATACCAACTTCCATTGTCTTATAGCAATGGTTTTCAACCACCGATCCGCAAAACTATTTTACCGGTCCTTGGAAAATTAATACTGATGATTAGGGCTGTGATGATATTCTTGAATCTGAAGATATTCTAACTTAGTAGTGTCTTCCCGGTTCTTGAAAGTTTTTCTTTTTTCCTGTAGTCTGCCGGTCCGTGAGAAATAAAAGTTTGAAAAAAAAAACTGCCTTATAGCAATCAATATGGCAAGCCGCAACAAGGAACCTTGACAACCAAATCAAATTTTCGGTCGTTAAGGCTCCTCGCTACTCCCGCCCCCACTTTAAAAAAAAAACATTTCTCAAAATATTTCAAAATCTAATAGCATTATCACAATTTTAAGCAGATAGATCTCTACTACTTACAAATTACTATGAAATAGAACGGACATCGATCTAGAGATCTTGTCCATTGATGAGTGACTGATACGTTGTTAATTAAATAATGACGTTATAATCTTTGACAACGTATCACTCATCAATGGACAAGATCTCGAGATCGTTGTTCATTGTATTTCATAGTAATTTGTAAATACTAGAGATGTATCTTCTTATAATTTTCATAATGCTATTAGATTTTGAAATATTTTGAAAAATGTTTAAAAACTGGGGGAGGGAGTAGCGAGGAGCCTTAAGAACAGAGAATGCTATTTTAACCAGTGTATGAACGTTATACAATCATATTTTTCCCTTGTGACTATTGCATCTCGTAGTTCGACAAGTTGGTTGCTATTTTTTTGTTTTAATCTGATCATTTCTTGTTATCTGGTTATTAAGTGGTAGAGAGATCTTGTGTAATTCGTCTAATGAGAATACATCTGTAGGATAATAAAATTATAAGTATTTGAAAGAAAACTGTATTGTAATGGTCGTACTTTGGTGTTAAGAAAACTACTTTTTTTTTTACACCCATGCTAAAGAATTGACTTACCAACGTGAAATAAAAAGTACACATGTGTAATTCGAGAAATGCTACGTAATTACTAATTAGAATCGTTTTAGGAAACTGGTAGTAAAAGAATAACAAGATTGGCATTGTCTTGATTGTATAAGGGGTCACGCCCCCAGTACGGTTTTCATGTAGGTTTATTAATTCGCTTGGTGTCAATGAGGGTAGAGCAGGGCTTTGTCCATACTTCCCATATTTCCTTCTACACCCATTTCGATGCGAAAATAGTCTGGAAAAGAACGACGAAAAAATGTGCTTCCCCACAAAATATTTTCCCCTCCCTTACATCCCATAGTTTCATAATCTTGGCAAAATTCTTGCGGTCCCACTAGTGATGAACCAATGTTGTACCAAACTAGACAGATATCCCCTAATATCGAATAACAAGCAATGAAACAATAAATAGTTTGTGTTTACAACACCTTAGCTGATTTTCCCTTCTTCATGTAGAAGTTCAAAGTACTGCAATGAATATTTAAGCTACTGTACATATTCGCATCTAACGCAACTTTTTTTTTTTCGTTCTGTATTTACCTGAAATCTAGCGCGTATGCATACACAGGGCAAAAATTACCCTCACACGAACTAATTCTCTAACTCGAGAAATTAACACAATAAGTAGTTCATGTTTTTTTTCTCTCTCTCGCTATGTTAGAGTGGTCCAGCATTATAAGGCATCCATCTGTCTTTATATACTTCACTTTAAAAATCCCCAGACGTTTAAAAAATTCAAAGGAAAGTGCAGAAAACTCAGGACAAAAAAAACCTACTCCTGCTTCGTTGATTCTCCTTGTGCCATAAAACGTTCTCAAACCACCTCATTTGGTTTGCTTTTTTCTCTCTCTTTTTTCAAAAGGGTAAACCGCTTACGTTACTTCAACGTCAAGGGCTACCCCACGACAAAGGAAAAAAGGGAGACTTTCCTTTTTCAATGTTCAATGTAACATCCCGTTCTCTATTATGGATTCACTCAAGTCTTCTATTTGCTTCTCTGTTGTGTTGGGTGAGTATGCAAGAGGTCGTGGTATTAACTTACCTCTTTTCGCTCGCTCTTGACTATATATACCGACCGTACATTATGCACTACCTTTTCTACCTTCTTTAACTGTGTAGTTCTTATGTCCATCAAAACCCTCTGCTTGTGAATATTTTCTTGAAAGCAGAATTCTAAATATAAACTTGATTTTGATCTCTTTAACAAAACAGAAAATAGGCCGATGTCTTGCTTACGATTGAGGAGGAACCCAGGTTCAATTGACCTATTAACATTCCTTTGTTGTTGAAAACTGAAAACTAAAACCCGCAGAAGCGTTGTTTGAAGTTCTTTGAAGTGGGGTACTAGAACGAGTTGAGACAACCGACCGGTCGTAGTTCAGTTGGTAGATCGTTGGCTTCGCATTCAAGAGGTTCTCGGTTCGATACCAGTGGTCAGGCAGATGCTGGGATGGTATCGTCAACTTACACCCTGGCTGAGTATTTCCCGCAATTCTTTCCACTACTCTATTCCGGCCTGGGCTATTGACAGTCAAGTATGTCTCAAGGCCATAAACAAAATTTAATTCATGGACGTGCTATTACTCGTCCTTCTAAATTCACCGGAATTATTGAAAATCTTCGTAATCTGATCCTGTCCTTCTGACTTCAAATTATCGAATATTTCGTTAATCACGCTTTACAAATTACTAGCGTAATGATCAACTAGATGCCAGACAGTCATCAGGCGGACTTGACTATTTAAAGATAATTGATGTGTTGCTGTCCGGTGTTACTGATAAGTCACTGTTAGAAAATTTTGTACAGTTTTCTGAAAGCAAATTCCGTTCCACTGGGTAATTACAGAAGAGTTACCCGTGACATCATTTTACGCAAATTATTTAAATACGAACACTGTAAAAAAAAAAAAGCTTCACTGTTTTTGCGGTAAATTACTGTCAGCATTGATATCATAACTGTGAAAACACAGTAAAAATGCATTTGACGGTTAATCTAGCGTTACGCCAACGGTGGTTTCACTGTAAAATAATTTTACGATGCTATCACCATCCACCAGCAGCCAAAATTAATGTCAAATGACTCACACGGATTGTAATCAGTATGTAATTACAATCATGAGTTCAATTTACATTGGACCAATTCAGTGTAAATTCAAGGTCTATCCAAATGCTTTGCTGGACATCAGAAACATGGGTGGATTTATTGGGGGTATGGGGGGGGGCATTGCCTCCAGTCATTTCAGGATTAGAAGAGACACTCTGTGGGGGCGGGGGGCAATTACTTTAAGGGTGAAAGCTATTCCGGGGTTCTCATAGTCATTCTGAAATGACTGAGGGGCAATGCCCCCAAGCCCCCCAATAAATCTGTCCATGAACAGGAAGACGCAAAAGCGATTGTTTATAGTTCCTGAAGTTACTATTCATCAGAAGCAACGGTATCCAATATTTAATGCTGAAATACGAGACTACAGTCGTCAAACTTACCTTATTGGCTGTAACTATCTTGGAACACTCGACTTAAAAAAAGACAAATGTCAAGCCGTTGCAGGTGTACAAATCACTGTCCTCTTTTCTATCTATTTAAACACTGAACAAAAGAAAATGGGCCATAGATTGGATACCTACAAAAATTTAGAAAGAAGATTTTGCAGTCTACCATCAAATTAACAGTAACTGCACTCATATTTTAACATTGCATGTCTGGAGATTAGAGGTAATGACCCACAGGAATAGAACAACCGCCTGGAGGGTTAGTTTGTATGCGTGTGTGTGATAAAGGGGGAGAGAAAAAGGGAGATACAGATACAAAAGAGACTGCATGTGTGGTAAAGCTACAACGGAAATTGAAGTTTTCTTTCAGCCATTTTCGTGGAACAAAACTCTCATTCCATACGTTTTCTGCGCCACTTCGTTTTGTCCAAGAGATTTCATCCGAAATCTAGTTTTGTGTAAGTCTCATGTAATGTGAAGTGAGAGGACGCGGAATTAAACATGTATTCACATCGTGTGCAAGCGTTAAAATAAAAGAAGTGTAGTAATAGCACTACAACATCTAGTACTAGTATTACTATTATTATTCGAGTCAACGCAAAAAGGGGGGGGGGTAGGGCTAACATGTGCCACGATTTTCTCTTGGTTGTTTTAAACTGTTGAGTTTGGCCTGCGGCCAATTCACTTCGTCAACTCTTTGCACATCCTCTTCTCTCTTTTCCCCATCCCTTCCACCCCCGCAAGTAAAATACTCTTTCACACAACCTCAAAAATTATGGGAATGTAGGAGATTTAAGATTTTGCAGTTTCTGTTTTTCCCTGATACTTCACTCTCGAGGGAAAAAAATGAGCGTTTTGATTCATATCTTGTCTTGTATTCACACTTTCAACAAAGCTGTTTAATTTTCTTCTAATTCATATCATGTACGACTATTAATTACTAACATTAATATTATTTTAATTCAGTACAACCTCATAAATTATTGGAGTATTAAGTACTGTACGTTGTATATATTGTGTCTCTGCACTCTGATTACTAATTTCTTTGTTCCATCGTGTATGAATCATAATCACTGAATAAAGAATAATCTTGAGTGCTCACAGAAACCACACTATTCACTACTTTAATGTTCTATTTCAGTCTCTACTTCTAACTTCACCTCCTATCTGATCACATCTGGGTGGACATCATTCTCTTTATGTATTTCATTGAGACCTTCAACTTTTCTTTCAAGCGATGCCCTTCCGTCTTCCTTTCACTTTTTAAGTTCACATTTTTTTCTTCTTTGCTCCACTTCTTGTTGTCATTTAATTTTCACATTGTTTCTTCCGTTCTTCTCTCAACTGTTGATTCGACTTCTCTTCTGTTTCCAATTGCTTCCTGTCTCACATCTCCTACTGCTACTTTTAGGATTTCCCCCCCTCCCCCATTCCTTGCTTCTGATCAGTCCTTTGTTTCATTCCATAACTCTAATTCTCCTGATCTTAACCACCTCCTTGTGTAGTTCGGCAAAACTTTTTTTTATTTTTGCGATCATGTTCTCCTTATCGACAAGTTTCTTGAAACCATTCTACTAACATTCTCTACAATTTTCATCCTTACTTGATTTTGTTTTCTGTCACGAAACTCATTTTCAGGTGTTGTGTTTTAGTTCTATTTTCTCTTCATACATTTTTCTCCGTTACTACAATTCCTTCTTCTTCATCTACCTCTTGCAGCACAATATTAGCCTCTTTATAATTTCTTTAATTCCTATTTTCTTATATTACTTCAGATTGTTTTCTCCCCTTTACTTTGTTTCTTCTTACTTCGTTCGTTATAGTCTCCACCTGTCTTTTTATTTCGTTTCTTATAGCCGTCACTTCTTATTTCGTTTTTTTTATAATCGCCAATTTTCTTGTTATTACATTTCTTAAAGCCACCGTCTATCTTGACTTATTTCGTTTCTTATAGCCGCCGCCTTTATTCAATTAACTACGCTTTCTTTTTGTTACAAACCAAGAACTGGAAAGTTAATTTAGCAGCACCACACATAATCTTCAATGCGATCAGTTACTCTATGCTGCTAGATTGAACATCAAAACGTCAGATAGTTTCCAAACTTATTAACGATTAAAGAGTTTATTACATGGATGGATTAGAATATAAACGAACCACTGATGTATTACAACACTGAAATATATAGTTCTCAGTTTCAATAAAAAGGTACATTATTTCTAAAGTATTAATTGTACTTTAATATCCTTCTATGCAGCTGAATAATTACCTCGTGTAAACAAAGAAAATGATTCTATAGAGAGCAGATTTTTCCTTACATTTTGAAGTTTAAAAGATGCGGATTTCAACAAGAAAAAAAAAATGTTTTGAACAAAACATTTAAGAACCTATTTTTTGTATGCGTTACGAATTCTCAGATTGTTTGCGTAGTATAATGAATTTCGTTACAGAGGAAACCTACCGTACGTGTTCAGAAATGCGTTGCCCACAGCAGATCTGAATATTTATGTAATGTATACTGTTCATAGAATGTTGTGGACCAAATACCCACGAGGTTAATACATGCACTAGCATAACACAAATTTCCTATGTGTACTCAAGTTAATAATAATAGAAAACGATGTAATTCGAGCTAAAAATGTGTGCCGTTACAGTCAAGTATACAGCAGAAGAAAAGTGAAGGTTCTTTGTTTGGTTATTCCAAAGTTTAATTATCTGCTAAACCTTTTTTTTTTTTAAAAAAAAGTGAGTCTTTATATACAGGGTGGTGCAAAAGTCACCATACAGCGGATGTTGGATGAACCGAATTCACCTGTGCATGGCGTTTGAAGAAGGACACATCGAGTATGCTCTTTAAAAGCAGATCTTTATTATTCACATTCAAGACTGTAAGTTATGTAATACGTTAGCTGTATGATGATTTTTGCGCCACCCTGTAGTATATATATATATATATATACACACATGTATATATATGTGTGTGTGTGTAGTGTGTCCCAGAAATATTGCCTTAACTTCAGAAGGTCATTAATCACATCAAAACACGAAAACAGTTCATTTGAAAATATCTGGGAAAAATGCCTAATTTTGGAGTTTGAACCTCCTCAATGACAAACTTTACTCAAGGACATTCTTTAGGGCTAACTTCGATTGTAATTTGCTAAGGTGACATGGCTTACGTCATTCCTGACAAAGATTCGCTAACTTTAGGGGTCTCTCTAGCCCCGAAACTACGCAGTTCCTGAAACTTTTATTCGTATATTGATGGGAATAAATCACCTCCCGAATTTTGTCACTTTTTTTTTACAGACATCCGCTATAATTATATACCGGGGGGGAGGTAATTAATACATTGAAAAAAAGCATGAATTCCTTACCGCAACAAAAGAGAAGAGTCCATCTAAACATGTGTCGAATTCCGCTTCGTTTTCGAGATCCAGATTTTCCATCGTGGAGCCAAAAATCGATTCGTGATAAACCAGATCTGATGAATTACAGTAAATATTTATTTTTCGGGGGTTCATTTAGGCCTATATCAATACGTTGAATACTAGGAGTGTAAAATGTGATGTCATCGAATTATCAGTGTTACCAACCTGGTATAATACTAATTTATTTTCAAATGCAACTACGTCGGTTTCCCCCGTAGAGACGATAAATATAAGTGAGGCAGAAAACGCAGTGTTGCAAACTGTGAATATTTTACCATGTTAAACGAGGAAAATCGTCTATATTTTAAATATAATTATATCGTATCATCTCGTGTATTATTCCTAGTTTGCCACACAGCGTGTTATACTTCATAAATTATGTTCATCGTCATTACGGGGTACCAAATGTCTAACAAAATGATGCAGTGATATTTGAAAAAAAAAATAAACGTTATACCAGTTTGGCTACCCTGACAGCCCGGTGACATCACATTTTAGTTCCTAATATCCGTCGTACTGATACAAATGAACTCCCGAGGACTAATTTTCTTAACGAGAGTCAATTTTGAGCTTGAAGTTGGAAACTGTACCTCGAAAACGAATCAGTGTTGAACCTACGCTTATATGAACCTTTTACCCCTGTTTTGGGGTCAGGAATTGACCCTCAAAAATATTCTGGACTCATTAATCTCCCCCCTCCCTCTCTATCTCTTTCTCGGAGATAGAACACACTATACATTTCGTCTTAAATACATTAAATTTAATTTGATGTCATATTTCAATTAACAAAAGATATGATTCATTGAAGAAAAGTACTGTGATTCAGGTACTTAACATAGAAACCTATATTTTCCCCCCCCACTAGAGAGTAAATTCACATATATTTCATTGATATCTAACAAACTATGAAACTGAACGGTATTAGTATATTTCAATCAAGTACTATTTCGGGTTAAGCGGTAATGAAACCCACAGCTTCTGCCCGTATCAAACCAACAAAGTCATCCGTATGTGGAATACAGGCAAACCACATTAATGGGATCATCCTCGAATCTCCTCCACAAGCTTTATTTTTGAATGTGAAATCTGATATTTGCATCGGAATATCACAGCTTATGTTTCTTGGTCATCAAATGTTTGCTTGTAATCACTGTCTCGGATTTACGACATATGGTCAGACCGCAAATTCTGCATTCACAGGTTTCAAACATGTTCCAAGTAGAAAGTATTTCTCCTTTACACATCGCTTTTAACATTCATATTATTTTTTAAAGTACCACACAGGCTTGTTTGTCCTCTACGTAGAAGCATCTTTAACAAGTGTATTAAACAAAATATTACACAACTTTTTCCATCAGTAGTTACAGAGTTCCAATGGTTATTTGCTTAGATACAAAGGTGCGTAGCAAACTGATGCGATTACTGTTTTTCGAATATTAGAAAACAATGATGTAAAGAGTGATATGGTATTTCCTGCAAAACTCACAAGAGAACCGTAGAATATACTCGTGCTAATAGTACTAGCATTTATTTCAGTACACATAGACGAAAAAATGGCCACTTTCCCACCACAAAATGGTACGACAATGATATCCATTATCCTATAGATGAGAAAATTCGCAGAGCAATGCTGTCAACAGGCCTTCGCAATACAGAAACATTTATTTGGCAAACTGATTGTGTGCCCTTCAATTTGTCGACATTATTGTACTGTTTACCGTCGACATAGATAATGATCACACAATAGACCCTCAAAAATACTTTATAAGATTAAGGTCTGGTGAATTCGGAGGCCAATCTATTACATGCATTTCCTTCTACAGAAGCGGGACATGTGTAATGACACCACCCTTTTGAAAATACTACAGTGGTTTACCGGTTACTGCTAATTGGCGGCAATCGATTACTTCCTTACGACCAAAAGGGAACGCAAGATTCATTTTGCTATAATAACCGATTGACTTTCCACCCTACTGTTACTTGAAGAAAAACCGTGTTTAGATCGTGTTAGTAGAATGTCCATCCGCTTGGACTATTTAAATGGAATTAGTTTCACACTAATGAATGGAGTGAATGTAACTAGCCTCCATTTCTTTCTGACTTTCACACTCTTTCGTTCAGTTCAATTTCTTCTCTTTGTGACGCGGCTGCACGTCCTTGAATCTCACATTGTAAGACTACAAATCGTCGTACAGTTTGTGTATGATAACATGGGTGTATGACCATTAACAGTGAGATTACGAGACAAATTTTTCACATCGTTCCACCACGATCAAGATTCTGAATGACTAAGAACTGAATAAGATGACAATTAATCCTTCATATATTTTGCATGAAGTCATAAGGACTCACACGATATTTGGACTTCGGACGTTTTTAGTCTGAGACTGAGTCGCCAGATATATAATACCTCGTAACAGAATATTATCAGGATTAATCCTTTGGATAAGGAAGTTATTAGAACTCATTGTAACTTAAGCCGTTTCTCGTCAGGTATTGGTACATTGCACGTTTGCCTATAAATGCTTATTTTTTATCCTGTGCAAACTACTCCAATTTCAGTATTTGTAAATGATAAAAAGTAAATGTCACGAAACTTCGTGAAAATAACTGTGTAAAAGGACCTTACCTTCAGTGGCGTCATTTCAGTTTTTGCTTGAGGGTGGGTGGGTGGAAGATCATTTAGGAAAATCCTTATAAGATATATCATTCAGCCAGAGATTTTGCCAGGATTTTCAATTTGGGGGGAAGTATAGTCAAAATTGGGAGGGTGTAAGTGGATTTTTGCACGGTTTCTATCCACTTTTGACAGTAAAGATATTAAAGTTTTGGGGGATGCATTTGATATTTTGGGGAGGAGATACCCCCTACAAGGGATTCGGGCAGAATCACTGCGCTTTACGCATCCCATCTATTTCCAAGAGTAGTTTTTACGTATACTCTGAATATACTTAATTCACATGTATATACGTACGTATTCTTCGCTGTTAATATGATACAGTGAAAAGAACTAACAATCATATCTGACAAAAAATAAGGAAATTGTAATTAACATTTTGTGAAGTGTTATTTACAGCAGATGAAAAGCTCTAATGTATCAAATCGGCAATATAAATTTTCTTAACTTCTTTTCGCTCAACAACCAAATCATCAACCAGGAGAGTTGGTCATCGGAAATTGATTACCGATGGCAGTTTTTCACTCTTTTTAGAACTGAAAATAATAATTCGTTAGAGGCAGTGGTGATCGGCAATGTGACAAAAGTTCTCAATGACAAGATAAGAATAAATAGTCGATTAAAGCAACCTCCTATACTGTGGACATATCATACTGAGCTCAGTGTCTTGAGGTGACAATCAGTAAATAATTCAGATTCCAGTCCGGCTAGAGGCTGAAATCTTACATCCTTTGACACTGAGGCAGGCCAGCAGGAGGAAGACACTCAGTAAATAAGCTCTAATCAAAATAGAAAAAAAAAAAAGCTTAGATTCTTGTTTTGAGTAACAAAGCTCTACAAGAACTCAACCAACTAACTGACGACATTCTGCAAGATGTCACAGACAAAGTAAATATTGTGGTGGCAAAACTCTTACAATGATATGATCCCACAACTTGAATAAACAGTGGATTTACATATCGAAATACGCAAAAAAAAAAGTGTTTCTACATTGACTATTGAATCTACAAAACTGAGGAAATCAAAGCAAAGACAATAGCACTGGACTTCCTCTGAACTAAAGGAAATTTTCAGCTCTCATGGAGAGGGAAGAAAAAACATATAAACAAATAATTAATAAAACAAATGCCTCCCTTAAGGCCACCACACTTTTTCAGAAATAACGTACCAGAACTTTTTAGACAAAGGAAATTCAACTTACAAAACATGTAATACCCCACATTGACTCACCTTCGGAAGTGAAATGTTCTCAGACCTGAACAAAAACAACTTAAAACTCCCTTACAAATTAATAGAAAGAAGACGCTCGAATCGGACTTACTTGGTAATTCTGACACCCGCTACATATAGGCCTTGGATGTCCTGAGATATGAATCAAAGACTGCCCACCAATATATATATGCATCCAGTCCAACCAATGATCCACGGAATTTTTTTTTAAAATGATAAGGTTAGAATATTATTGACCCGAAGGGACATATCACTTAGGCAGTACACTACCAATATTGATTTTTTTAAAAACTGACTACTTTCTATGCTTAGCACAAAAATGGCAATACTCCAACCAGAAAGAATTGCGAAAAAAAGAAATAAACAAGAGTTCTCTACATAAGACTTCGATTACGCAAGTTGTCCTGTCTTATGGCCATTCTACAAACCAAACTTGGCCGTATTCCGAGCCAAACGACTCAGAAATGCTCAGGAAATAAAACACAAAAGGAGGCCTACTAACGTTCATATTATAATAATTGTCAAAAACACATTCTGAAAAAGCACATGGGTGTGGTTTACGCTGCTGCTTATACACGGACTTGAATGTAACAAGCGCGTAAAGAATTAACAAGGCACCGAGACGAAGTCAAAGCAAAATTTTAAACAAATTAATTATGAAGTAGAACAGGTGCGCACCACGCAAAAATATCAGAAGATATAATCGAATATATTATTCGAGAGAATGAGCAGTAGCAAAACAGTTCAAGAATTCCAGTAACCAAAGCAATACCCTCTAGAAAATTATATAAGCCTCTTAGAAATGTTTATCAAAACAGTACATTCATTTTCAACACTTTGGAATCACACATTTCAACTAGTATGTGCTGAAGCGGAACAATAAAAACATAATTCTTCTAACCAGCTCTTCTGAAAGATATAAAGAAGAAGAAGAACTACTCATCTTCTACACACTTATGCCCAAAATATTCATACACGAACAAATACCATGTACCCAAAATAACACATACTGGTAGGTGGCAAAGTAGAGGTTCATGAGACGAAGATTTAGAATACATTTTACCAAAAAAATCTGTAGTTCCAATCCTTAAAAATCGACTGACTTACTTTAGATGTTAATAATGATTCAACAACAAACAAAGCACTAAATGTGAATAATTATACAATAACAAAAAAAAACGTGTATTTAATAATAATAAACATCATAATACATACAGTCACATCGGTGCTGTCGAGCACAAGAGACGTGCAGACGCTAACCAACCACAAAACAAAGGACTCTGAACCAAAAACCACTAACAAGAAATGAGCTAAAACAGCAGAGAATAGAAACTTATACAACAATTGGCTCAGTAAAAGGGATTCAAAATTAGTACTTATACACGCTAAGGGAGTTCCATACCATAAATTTAAGAACCCAAACTGGAGTACGAACTGTGATGGTTCCGGGAGGGCCATGTTTCATGTCTCAGCCAGACTAAGTTTCAAAATAAACTAAGCGGTATTTAATTATAAAAATGATCTATTGATTCAATAACTTTAACAATTGCCATTAGTTACTTACAATGTACTGTTCTCTTGTATTAATAAATAACGTTGTTAAAGATATTCAGTTTCCGTTTCACTTTTCCTGTATTTCATCATTTTAATCAAAATATTTGTGTCCTCGCGGCATATTACTGTGACCGTGCACACCCTTTGAGAATCATGGTTATGATAAGTCTAGTCAACGTTGGACAGGCACCGCATAGGGTTTCTCGGCGATCCAATTGTAACTTCATGCAGACGTAGGGTCTAATGCAGAATTATTCTTGAGCGGATACAAACAAATATGAAAGAAAAAGGGTATATCGATATAAACGTTTTACAGAAGTCGAAGGTAAACGCCCGATGTAAAAATGCACTATAAATGAAATTAAAAACATTTCATAAAGTATTTTTCTCATTTTCGATTCTTTTATGTGAGATCGACGCCAAATTAATTGCTGTAACAGGAAATTAAAACTCACTGACCCACATTGCGTAGCAGGTTACAAGTAGTTGTTTTAGTTAGGGATTTGCTTCCGAACTCCTACAAAGGATCAAAATTGAAAAAAAGTATATTATTTTTCTTTACTTTTCATTGTGTTTTTATGTCGGATTAATTTGTCTTTTTAAAGTTTTTTTTTTACGTTTTAGTGCGTGTATATTCTCAAACACAGGGGGGGGGGGGGCAATTGCCACCCTGCTCCCGCTAAATGACGCCTCTGCTTACAATATACATGCAACATAACAGCGAAGTAGGCGATATTGTTTCTTAATCGCGTCACCCATGTTTCAAACAACCATTATACTGAAAGGGTACGTTCAATGAAGACCAGAATTTCATCCAGAGGCGGTTTTTCAAATGCAGCTAGTGAATGTCCGCTTCATATTGTGAACGGCTCAAGAAATTGGCGTTCATGAGTGTTGGTAGTCGTTCTTAAAGATGGTAGAACGGTAAAATACAGTTACGAGAGGTTTTAATTTGGCGTTCATCGAAGATTATTTTGATGTGAAATATGTTGTGAACTCTGGGAGTTCATTTTGGACGTTAGCTGTATTTGTCAGATGGTAGAGGCTTAATTTGTGTTTTAACACAATGAAGCTCAGCTAAACGTGAAAACTGCTTGGGTACAAAAGGGATTTGTTACCGAGTTAATTGAACGCAACATGATTACATTTTTACACGCCACATTTACTGACGATGGACAGAATAAACGAATTCTAACGAAGTTGTTTAACTTTGAGCAAATATTATTTGGGAGGTGACACTGAGATAGCCTAGCCTATGTCAGACGCTTGAAATCGCAATATAAGACAGATCCCAATTCATACCTGAAAGTTTAGATGTTCAATGAAGATTCTACGTTTAGACAGCCTTTGAATTTTCACAGCAAAAAGAACAAGACGATCAAAAATAATATATAAAAAAAGTATATTCCTTCTTGAGCAGTGTGGGTGTAGTTACCGCTCTGGTTCTTGGTGTTGAACAGGCGGCTCTTGAGGTTAAACAGCGGCCATAGCCGATTGCCGATCGGTCTTATATAGAGATTCGTGTTCTTCCGGGATTGATGTAAGTGTGTATGTGTGGTGGGGTCTGACGTTGAAATTTATGTAGGTTGAAAGGCTATGTTCCCATCATAAGGAGTATAGCAATTTGCTCAAAGATGAATAACTTCTCAATTGACGTCATGGATTGCATTATATTGCATCAGTGGTCTTTAGTTGTTTAGTTGTTACTCTGTTCCATCCTCATCGAAACATGGCGGCTGTTTTATTTTCATTCCACAGAACAATTTACAATAAATGTATAAAAAATGTACTAAATTCTAATTTTTCCAATTATTTTGAATTTTATGATTAAATTTAATTTTGTCCATTGCTCGGGGAGTTCACAATATCTTATATTTTGTTTAATTTGTGAAGCTTTTTTCTCATCAGAAGCGGCTAAGTGTCATGTTATGGCATACATGACTTAAACGTAAAATAACGTAATAATACGTCAGAATGAGGCTGAGTGAGGAGCAAAAACATGAATATGAAGTTAGACCAAAATGGACACTGTTTGAAATGAGGTTTACTCGAAGTTAAGTTTCAATAAATACGATCGAGTCGATTGTATTATGTCTTTCCGTGTCGATAGCGTTTTGTCGCCTTTTGTATCTGGTTGTTCTCCTCTTTGTATGTACGAAAGCACTAAACGTAATACATGAAGAAACTTTGTTTGCATTTCACATGCTTAAAAGCTGAAGAAAAAGCTATATAAATGAGAAAGAAAATAGAAAAAAAAAATAAGACAAAAGAAGGAGAATAGTTTCTGTTCGTGTGTGAGATATTTAAAAGAAAGAAAGAAAAAAACACTAGGAAAAGATACCAAAGCTGTTGGAGTATCTATAAAGTTCGGTGCGCTGGAAAACTTCAGAACTGAACTCATGATAAAAGAAAAAAGGGATCTTAAATTTCTTGCAGAAAGATACAAGGAATTCCCTTACTACCACTACTACTACCAAAAACAACGAAAAACAACCTAAAGCTTCTCACAACAAAGTTCTTGTGTCTTCTTTCCTTTTTTTTTCCTTTCCTTTCTTGCGATTTCCAGCCATGGAATTTCCTCGAGGACTTACCGTTTCATTTCTTTTTTTTCGTCCTTTTATTGTATTTTATTTTCGCTTTCCTTTTGCTCTGTTAGAGGGAAAAAAACTCGCCACCAATGAGGATTCTACAATCTCACCCAGCCACCACTAGATGAGGACGAAAACACGTACCTGTAACTGACAGCACTTGGATCTTTGATCAAGAAAACTCTGATACAATCCGAGAAAGATGGAACTCGAGTAGGAAATTAGAAACAACGAAGCCACCACGCGAAAAGAAATAAAGAAAAAAAACACACAAGAAAATGGAACACACAGAGAAAAACATATACACACACATATCCAAAGAAAAAAACCTAATACTGACAAACCATCTTGATAAAGAGTGATTTATAGCTGAAAACGTGCTATCTCGTTTTTTTCTTTCAATGTGTGTTGTGCACACAGAAGTTATCTTGTAGGTCGTAACAACCACCACACAGAAGTCCACACTAGATCCCGTAGGAACCCCCCCTCAGTCCCAATCCCGATGCTCAGAAGCATGATGGTAATCCGTAATGTTGTTTTAACTGCAAATATCTCTTGAAGATAAATCAGAGACTCTCTGAACAGAGATGGATTCTCTTTAGTGCCAAACAACTGAAAGATAAGTTTCGTGACGTACTTAAGATTATGCGAGGGGGGCTAAGGTCGTTCTAAACTATTTTCTTTTTGACCATAGTCTACAAATTATTCTTACTTGGTTCACTTATTGGTTCTTAGTTTCTTGAAAGTAATGATTTTCTATTTTCTCTTTTACAGGTGTCATTATCAAGAATGGTATCAATACGTGAAGGTACAGCAATATGAGAAAAGAATACGCTCTATGACCAAATCATCGTTTATCCAAGGCGAAGAACCCACAACGTTGAGGTAACATCTGTGCATTGAGGAAACGTACTCTTCTTATGATGATGTAAAGCTTTTGGTGGAGTCAGTTCAAATCTAAACGTTGGGGTATTTTTGATGAGCAAAAAGAAGTAGATTGAATTGAATTTATTGAATTTTACACATCTTGGGATCAGGACGGGATAGAATACTGGAATGATGCGGCGAAGAACTCGGCTATGACCTAGTTTGAAGGTACCATCTCGGCATTAGCGTGGTAAGAAGAAACTGAAAAGTAAGTTCAGAGAACTTAAAAGCCAATTACCATATTTGTAACACAAGTATGTCAATAGCTGTTGAAGAGGTAAGCTATAATCGTGGATCAATCTTAAACCACATTCATAATGATTTGAATACAGTAACTAAAGTGCTAAATAGATTCCTCTATTGCTCCCTCAATACAGACACGAGTCCGAATGGATTGTTTTCGCAGTGAAATATGGGAAATGTTTGTAAAAAAATATTAATCTTCAAAAGCAAATACATTATATGTTAGGTTAGTGTACTTAGGTTACAACCGAACCTCATACACATAATTTTGAACAGCATTGATTTGGTTTCATTATTCGTTTCTGTTAGAATCTGAAGACTAACCCTAATTAAGCATCTACATCACTACAAGATAATCTAGAATCCATTTCTTTGACAGTGTGAGGAGGCATATGACTTTCTTCCTTTAACAGTACCTACGAATCGTATTCATCTTATGCCTCTCTTCCTCTTATCTTTTCACTTCACCACTGGTAACCTTCGGGTCACGGATCAGGTTAGACCGAATTCTTCGAGTCAGATTAGGTTGATCTTATTCGGATCACTGGTCAGATTGGGTTTAATTTCTTCGGGTCAGCGATTAGCTTAGGTTGAACTTCTTGAGTTTGCATAGACTGAACTTCTTCTGGTCACGAGTCAGGTTAGGTAGAACTTCCACAGGACAAAAGGCCATGTTAGTTTAATTTCTTCGGGTCAGAGGTCAGCTTAGGTTGAACTTCTTGGGTTATCATAGATTGAACTTCTTCAGGTCACGAGTCAGGTTAGGTTGAACTTCCTCAGGACAAAAGGCCATGTTAGTTTAATTTCTTCGGGTCAAAGGTCAGCTTAGGTTGAACTTCTTGGGTTATCATAGATTGAACTTCTTCGGGTCACGAGTCAGGTTAGGTTGAACTTCCTCAGGACAAAAGGCCAGGTTAGTTTAATTTCTTCGGGTAAGAGGTCAGCTTAGGTTGAACTTCTTGGGTTATCATAGATTGAACTTCTTCGGGTCACGAGTCAGGTTAGGTTGAACTTCTTCAGGACAAAAGGCCAGGTTAGTTTAATTTGTTCGGGTAAGAGGTCAGCTTAGGTTGAACTTCTTGGGTTAGCTAGATTGAACTTCTTCAGGTCACGAGTCAAGTTAGGTTGAACTTCCTCAGGACAAAAGGCCAGGTTAGTTTAATTTC
>JAGDQP010013203.1:0-48416 GCA_022664845.1 Lepisma saccharinum | reverse complement strand
GTTATATATATATATATATATATGTATATGGTTATATAGTTTAATTTTTTTAAATTATATATATTCAAAGGTGGAAGTAGACCTCAGCATATTAAATTATCTACGTTTATGCAAGGAAAGTTATTTAACAAATTTTAAATGAGTTAATAACTTTTTATTCTTCACATTGCATTTAATTTATTCATATAAAGTTAGTTGGGATCTCGAACTTTAAAGTCCTGTATCTGGAAGTCAGAGTGTTCCCAGACCATAGTTTCTATAGCGAACTCGCTTCGCGACAACTCTACCCGGTCATCTCGCCTCGCGACAATTCGTCTTTTACGACAAATCTTCCCCATGACACTTTGTCTCAAGGCATCTGGTCGCCACGAGATGTCGTCTCGCGACCAGTCGTCCTTACGGCAACACGTCTTTACAACATCTCACCTCATAACAACTCATCGTATAAGAGCTGGTCCCCTGCGACAACTCGTCCCCGCTACAACTTGTCTCTGCGACAACTCTTCTCCGCGACAACTTGTCTCTGCGACAACTCGTCTCTCGACAAGTTGCCCCTACAACAACTCGTTTCTGCGGTTCTGGCCTCATGACAGCTCGTCTCTTGCGACAAGTCGCCCTACGCGACAGCTCGTCTCCTACGACAACTGGTCTCTGCGACAGTTCTCCCCTACGATAACTCGCCTCATGACACTCGTTCGACAACAGCAGGTCTCCTGGGACAGCTCTCCACCTCCCGCGACAGCTCGTCTCCTATGACAAGTGGTCTCTATCCAGAATTATCCATCTTCTGTCTTCCAGTTTAATTATTTCAGGTTTTGTCTAATGTGGGTTTTTGACTCATTAGTGCACAGTGTTATAATGTTTTTCGAAAGTAAAATCCTGTTTTCATACGTTTGGTTGAACTCCACAGCGCCGATTCAGAAGGGCTGAATGTTAGGCACCCTAAGATGTAATAAATAATAGTATTAACATTTGTGATTAAAACCACCACCACCACCTTGTTACCAACCCATCTGAGCTCGCTATCGCTACTTGGCATATTACGTGAGTTCCGTTTCCTTAATCTGGTGACTACTAGAGTGACCAGTTAAAAATAAACCTCTGTTAATTATTTACTATAATACTGCAGCACTATTGTAGGCCGCTGTACTTACGTCTTCATGGGTATAAGGTTCAGGGCAAGAAGGGGAAGGGATAAGGATGAGGAAAGGCAACGGCCTTGGCCTTACGAAAGGTACCATTTGCCTAAGGAAAGCCAGAGAGAATCTCACTGCCAGGCCGAAGCAGGGTTCGTGCCCACTTGACCAGCCAATGTCATTTGGCAAATGCTCTGGTGAGATGTGAAGATGACGAATCTGTAAAGAGGTACGGGGTATAGGGAGTAATCACCGTTTTGCGTGTATGTTCTTATAACACGCAAAACCAGAGAGGCATGTATCCAATGTTGCCAGGTCTACTGAAAGCAGTAGCGTGTGTTTCCGCGTGGGTAGTTGCGTAGGCAGTACAGCAGCTATGCTGGCCACGCTGCAGATGAAAAACACGTTCTGAAGTTTATAGCTTAAGGTTAAATTCCTGACCTTCTTCAAATGCACTTCCAACTGCACGTTACCCCCCTTGCACACAGTCCGATTTGCTTCAGACATACCGTAAGACTTTTTTACATGAAGGAAATCGGAAAAGTAGTGGAGCATTGCTTTAAATGGAGCTTTGCACACGTTCAGACAAAGAATTCCTCAGGTTTTTTGCCGGACAGCTGCCTGAAGCATTGGGCTTTCCGATTGGCTGAAGGCGGATCTTGTTACAGTGGCAATGCTAAAGCAATGCGCGCTTGCAGACGCTCAGGTTTGTATCAGACAATGTCGGCCCGGTTTCAGTGTTTCCGTTCCACTGTTTTACAATTAAATCTCCTGTTTCTTTGCATTACCTTCTGTTTTAGTATTAATTTTCTTCCTTAAATATCATACACTTTTCTATTATTAAAAGAGAATAAAAAATCCATCGTTGTGTATCCCATCACGTAGAAATATTAACAGTTTATATATGATGTATACTGTTATAACTTATAAGTGTTGATTTCCATACTTGTCTCCCCAGCCCCTCATTCTTGCTTCTTGTTTCTACTTTTGTCACAATACTTCCTTTTTTCACCTGTGCGAAATAATTATTGGGTAGCCATGATTCATTAAATATTGAGGACTGCACGTAAACTGTGACCCGATCTCGTGGAAGACAAAACAAAAACAGTCAGACTTGTAAACAAAAACTTATTTGGACAACAGCATACAAAAAAAATTCTGTCAGTATCGCAAAGTAATTTGTTTGCGATAGACAGTTTAACGAAAGAAGTGCAACGATTGCTTTAACCCAACCCGTACCATATTTCGGAAGAATGCGAATAATGTTGTGTTGATGAGGAAAGGGAGGGAGGGAGAGAGAGAGAGAGAGAGAGAGAGAGAGAGAAAGAGAAATATAGTTTATACAGAGTGTTCCATAACTCATGTTCCTTTTTTTCAATTTCGGAATATAATGAATCCGTTTTTCTCTGTAATTTTTCTAGCACGTGAGAAAGGGGTGGGTGGATGAGTATTTAAAATTGAAAAAGATTAATTACAGAATCGTTGGACCCAGGGCCGGATTTATACGTCTAGGCGCCCTAGGCCCGTGACTTACAGCGCCCCAGCCTCTCCACCCTCACCACTTCCTCATTTTCCCCTTCCTACTCTTACATGCTGACAAATGATTCTTCTCTGTCTTCTAGCCATTAATAATAATAACCAGATAATAAAATTTACCTCTGGTAATGTGGTTATTTACAAAATACGTTTAAACAATATTATAACAATAAAATAATTTAATTAAATACAATGAGCAATTGTAATTAAATTATTGTAGGCTAGTTGTTGAAAATATGTTAATTACACTGAACAAGAATGTAGTACAAACTATTTTTAAATTGTATTATTTACAATATTGTTATTACATTTCCTTCACGGCTTCTATGCTGCTTTAGGAAGAATCTTATTCAGCCATTTTTGGATTCTACTTTCTTCTAACATCAGAAGTGGCACATTGCAGTTTGGTGATAGATTTGCAAGATTAACAATTACAAACTCAAAAATTTCCTTTATAAAGTTTCAAGAAGAGAAAATCTAAAAATTAACAATTCCAGTCACAATACAAAGCAGTAAAATTTCCTAAATATATTTATAAAGTTTAAAAAATCTAAAAAAGTATAATTACAGTAAAAAAACACAAAGCACACAAAAAGCACTTATAGCATATCAGGACATACAAAAACACTTTAAAGTAAATTGGAGAATGGTAAAGTCATCATATTTTTTTCTCGCTATTTAGCACTTATTGATCCTCTTTTCCACTTCTCCTTATGTAGGAAAAAAGAAACGTAGATTTACAGAATTGAACCGTGCTATGTAGTATGTACGGTATCTGTTAGTAAGTATATCGGTCCACCAGCCAATACGTCGCCCCTAAGAACTTGCAAGTTCAAAGTTAAATAAATCTCTAGGAATGGACAAATGCGACACTACAAACCCATTAGAATTGAATACGTGGGCGGCTCTTTGAATTTTAAACACCATTTCCGGGATTATCAGCTCCTGAAGATATAAAGTCTAGTTAGGGAGGAAATGTTTTTTCTGTCATAAATTTGTAAGGTCTTTAAATCCATCTTTGGATCAGACCAGGATAGGGTATGGGACGGTAGCGGCCGGTATCTTAGTTATGCATAAAGACAAAAATAGGAATAAATAATGTTTCTGAAATAGGCTCTAATCTTTGTTCTACTATTTCTAATGTAAATTAACATAACTTTAAATTACCTGAAGTCAGTTATTTACGACGGGGTCAGGCACTTCAAAGGTGACAGTGTTTGGTGCTATCTCTTAACGATTTTTCCTAAATATTGTTTTCGTCTCTCGTTTTAAATAGCAAATTATATTTTTTCCTTGTAAAGTGCGCCCCTAGGCCCGGGCCTAGTGGGCCTATGCATAAATCCTGCCCTCATTGGACCAACGTTGCGTTCTTTTTCGAAAACTGCGAAAGCTATTTTTAAGAATTAGAGTGGGTTTCCCTCCTTTTACGTTTAAATTCAGCCTCAACATTGTTTTCCATGAGCAGAAAATCACTTTCAGTTTTCGCTACGGTAGACAATGAAACGTTGGCCCAGTATTTCTCTAAATAACCGTATTAAAGTTTTACATACCTATCTCCGTCATGTGCTAGCAAAATTACATCGAGCAACATAGATTCTCCCCAAACTTGGCAAGGTAAAGGTAACAGGATTTATGGAACGCACTGCATTTAAGAGAGAGAGAGAGAGAGAGAGAGAGAGAGAGAGAGCTAAAGAGCTCATTTAGAAACAAAATGAGAGAGAGAGAGAGAGAGAGAAAGAGAGATAGGTGAGAGAGAGAGATAATAGAGATAGATTTCTGTCTCCCTCTTCCCTTCCTCTCCGTTCGCCTTCTTCGAGCGAAATTCCTCCATTGTTCATTGCGTAAACATGGCGAGAAAAGGATGTTCCAAACCGGATCGGATGGAAACCTGAAGAGTAAGACAAAATGTCTGTCAGACAGATCGGAAGCTTGCCGGATAATGTGTAAGCAGTCTTACTCCTACAATACCAGCTAGGTTTTGGTAATAATTGTACTGCATAATTCCATACCCCTTTATATAATTCCTCAAGTAGAGCTCGTAAGTAGTGGAGCAGTGCTGTTACGATATTGATGCATTACCCAAAAAGGAGAACAAAAGTATTGGTTTCTTTATAATATCAGAGTCTTTCAGTTGCTCGGACTCTTTTGTTGGGGTTGCTGGACTTTCATGCTCCCATAAGGAACGCAACTTTCAGGTTGTTAATCACTGTGTTAGGTTCTTCTCAAATTACTGATAAAAAATATATTATGCTTTCATATATTTACATTTCAAAACTTTACCTTGATGGTAACAACTACTCATAATGATTTACTAAAGGAGATTTCAGACTGTCTCGTCTGGTGTCATGAAAATGAACATGCGATAATTATCTCTTGTCACGAGCAACACGAAAATTAATCCGCATACTGCTTATTTTTCAGAACTTCGTTTTCCAAGTAAGCAAGCTATGATTCCAATACGAGCTAAAACGAGAAGCACGGGTGGGCCAAATACTAAAAACTCGAGTCGAAACTCGGCCCACCCAAAAGACAGTGACTCGATTCGAAATAATTATCTCTGACTAAACTCGTGTTCATCCGTAATTCCAAGTCCATTATATCAAATATTGAAATAAGTGACTTTACTGTAATTTTCAAGTATCATTGATCTTACAATTTGTGCCCCGTGTGAGAACTATGTATACTGTATGTTAGAAGTTACAGAGAAGCTATAGTACCGTTCGATTTGTATGATGTTCTCATTTTCAAGTTTCAAAATATGGAACCCTATTCCACTTGGTTTGCATTAATGATCTAATGAAATTATATGACAGAGGCTCACAAGTTACAGGCAGTAGTAGTTTAATTGCGCATCGAGTGAAACCTTCCACGTTGATCACAAACCTGCGATTGTTGTCAAGATCAAATTTTGTAAAGCAGCTATAGCCGGAAAGGTTTACATACATTATTGTTTGTGAGAGGGATCTTAACTCTCAAGTGAAATCAGATATGTGCTAACTGCTTACATAAATGAACTCAGGAGAACATTCCAGAGTTATTTGATACCCCACTCTTTGCCATTTATATGACCGCGATTCAATATAGCACCTTTTACGATGGCGGTTATGCACCGGAAGTTCCCTCAAACATAGATCATCTATACAGATTTGCAATGGTGAAGCCAAATTTCTGAAAATCTCCTTCGTTTCGGAGTCAGAAGGGTATACTTGAAGTTTTGACTGTTCAATAATTTCAAAATGGGTCAAGTGTAGCAGCTCAACGGAGCATTTGCGCATAGAAGGACTGCTACGGTTTGCTTAGCAACTCTAACTTAATCTTACCACAAATTTCCATCAAGATCCAACTCTCACGGTTCGCCTATTTTCCTTATAAGATATCTAACTTGGATTTTCTGATTGTGGACTTCTGTGCATGGATTTTATGTACTTACAGTGAACAATTTAGCAAGAACGCATTTTGAAAACATAATTTTGTATTGTGGTCTTCCATACCTTTAATTTCATAACAGGCTATATCCGTTATGTGTAGTATTACATTATATCAACATATCAACACGAGACGTACTCAGGTAAAAGGACTAGTAGGCGCCACTCTTAAGACCTTATTTGTAAAAGTTTTGTTTTTGAACGTGTTCAACAAAACATCTAAATATAATACTAATCCCCATGAAGATGTGTAAGAAACGAATAAAATAAATAAAAAATTAATATAATATACATTAATGTATATAAAAGATGCAAGGAGATCCACTTGAAAAGATTTTGAAATACCTGCACGTGTTCTAAACCAAGTAAGCGATTATTATTATTATTAATGTTTCATCAAGCTAAATTAATGTAATAGACGCACATCTTAGATCTGTGTTGGCATGTGTGTATGCAAACTTGACGTCAAGTTGGCATACAACGAAAAACAAGCTATATTTTTTGTCTATAGCAGCACTAACGCCGGGATGCTAGCACTAACGTAGCACTAATGATTGGTATAGTTACTTTGGTTAGTGCTTTAATTTTGACATATGTGTATGCTAACATGACGTCAAGTTGGCATACAACAAAAAGGTCGCTCTAAAATTTTGTCTATTGGAGCACTAACGCCGGGATGCTAGCACTAACCAGCACTAACATAGCACTAACGATTGGTATAGTTACTTTGGTTAGTGCTTTAAGTCGCTCTAAAATTTTGTCTGTTGGAGCACTAACGCCGGAATGCTAGCATTAACCAACACTAACGTAGCACTAACGATTGGTATAGGTACTTTCGTTAGTGCTTTAATTTTGACATATATGTATGCTAACTTGACGTCAAGTTGGCATACAACAAAAAAGTCGCTCTAATTTCTTGTGTATTGGAGCAGTAACACCGAGATGCTGGCACTAACCAGCACTAACGTAGCACTAACGATTGTATTATTTTCGTCGTGTTGGCTAAATGTGTGTATGGTAACTTGACACACGTACCGCAATACTGCTTGTCATCTTTTTAATTATTTCACAAATGGGAAAATTCACTAAACTGTTTTCTTCTTTCAACAAAATTTCATTCACCCACTTTTACGGTTTTCTTTGGTGCCTTAATTTCCATGAGAGGTGTTTCCAAAGCATACAGATTACAAATGTTATCTATGAGGGGCATGGTTTCAAACTACTGATTCGGACGAATACTCGAGCAGAGCACCAGGAGAATTCGCTGGATTACGAACGAATAAGCTTCCTGAGTATTCGTCCGACCACGAAATTCGCATGTTTCCGCATCCAGCGGATGAGAGGCCAGATGAGAGGCAAGTACAAAAGCGCATTGTCTTCAGTGCAGAATGAATAGTAACCATACAATATACTGATAACTGTAATCACATATCAATTGTTACCTTCTCAGCACATATCGAGTTCAAATTTCATTTAAGCCTACACTGAACATGTGTAAGTAATTAGACTTAAGTGACCGTACATTTCAACCTTCTACATATAGGCAAGAAGAAACACTGATTCTTATCCTTAATTTTTACAGACAACATGCAAGACTGGCTACAATACACATATGTAGTGATTGATATTGTCATTATTCTTATAACAATGATTTGTTATTTTTGTCATAAACGACGGAAACCTGTAAATGATAAAACCCATAATAGGCATCAAATATAACTTAAAACATTACTACACAAAGCATTGAAGACAGAGATGCAGACAATAAACTTATGTGTAAATGAGTTAAAATACTGAATTCCATGTGTTAGGACTAAGATTTATGTAATGTACGAACTCTGACACTAGTACCTAAAATTATCTTCTCTAGCTTATTATTACTGACGATTTTTTTTACCGGATTTAGATAGAAAAAAAAAACAATGCACATGAAGCATATTACATAGACTAGTTAGCTACTCTTACATATTACTTATTAGGAAGTAGGGAAGTAGCAAATAGGAAAAAAGTAATAAATAATCCTGTATAAATTGTTATCCATGTTATTAGATAATCACCATTCAACCGAACCACAACGAGCATAAGTAACATGTATTTGAAATTTATTTAACGTTGTACATTACAAGTTTGCATAACATTTTGACTCACAAAAGTTGTGAGTCTCAGCTTGTGTGTGAGTCTTACTGTCGAATTATCATTAGTTTGCTATTGCCTGGTTATCTATAACAATTTATTTACATGTTATTGCTTCTACATCATTGTCATTTATACTTTCTAAGCGACACAAAACAAGTTTTTTAAACCGGCTTGTTTGCATTTCTTTTTTAATGTATATAGGTGTTTTATTGTAAATGTTTGGTACAAGATAGCAAGTTCGGTGGTGTGTTGATGTTTTGTTAGTTCTAATTATTTCAATATTTTCATCTGTAACACTTCTGGCTTCTTACCCATGACATAGTTTGTTCAGTTATGTTTCTTTTGTTCTAATATACATTAATACATTTTAAAAAACAATCTATTGATTCGTACTACATCAAAATCGTTATATACATTTTTAATATCACAATCAAATTTCCTATTCAAACATAGTCTCCAAATATTGTTCTGTTGAGTTATAACAGGTTTTGTGAGAGCTGTATATTGCATCCCTACTTAATATACAGTTCTAATAAACTCTGGGTAAAAGCAAAGTACACCATACGTAATGATTTCTTATCAAGAATTTCTCAAGGAGAGTAATCAAGAAGAAGAACAAATTTATAAGATGTTTTCCTTAATGTATTTCTCACGCTCAATATATGTAAATTCCATTTTAGATGATTGTCAATTAAAACTCCTAAATAATTAACACTTTCTTCTCTAATGAGAGGTGTACAAAGACAGTTTGCTTTCATATCACAATTATGAAGTATTAGTTCTTTATTCATAGGATGTCCAGCAAATGCATGCGAGAAAATCATCATATATTTGATTTTACGTGTATTTAGAATGAGTAAGTGAGCATTTAACCAAGAAGTTTTTTTAGTTCAGTTTCTGCCGTTTCAAATGTTTCTCGCCGTGTTTTCCCAGTAATAGTTAAGGTAGTATAATCAGTAAACGATTGTATGTGCCCTCGTAATTGCAAATTAAATAAATCGTTTATGTATATAAGAAATAAAATGAAGCATAATCCTTTTCCCTGAGGTGCTCCTAATTTAACATTCATGAGTTTACTCGTGGTTTCAACAATTTTAATAGTTTGTTGTTTGTTTTGAAAGTAACTCTGAAACCACTTCAGTGATACACTTCGTACTCCACAATTTTGAAGTTTCTGCAATACAGTTTTATGATAGATTATATCAATAGTTTTGGCCAAATCTAAGAATATTGTAATTACTTTTTCACTTACGTCTAAACTTCTACAACTTGTTTCAGTTAGTTTTAGTACAGCCTGATGTGCTCATTCCTGTTCTGAACCCATATTGTTTACTTGAAAAATATTTAATTTCGTGTAGAAATACAACCAACTTTTTAAATTAGTTTTCTAAGAGTTTAAAGTAGTTACTTAACAAAGAAATTGGCATATAGTTATTGACACCAGCTTTTGAACCTTTCTTATATACAGGTTTTATTATTGCACATTTAAAAGCATCAGGAAATACACCCGTTTCTAAACTCAAATTAAATTTATGACATAATAGTTCAACAACTAAGTCTCTTACACAGTTTAGGTTATCTGCGGTCATTCTATCAATACCAGGTGAGGTATTAGAATTTAAATTATTAATAAAAGGTTCAATTTCATATTTAGTAATAGGTGTAAAAACATTGAGTTTGGATTTTTAACTGAACTGTTTGTTATAGTACTTTTAGTAGCTATTTCAAGATCATCAACTAGTTGTTCTCCAACGTTAATAAAATGTTTATTCAATATATTCAAGATATTAGGGGGCCCTGGTTTGATTCCCGGCGCTACCAAGAATTTTTTTCTAAGGCGTGTGGGTCTGGAAAAGTGCCTCCCAGCATTGTGATGCGATTGGGGAGCTGCTATGAATAAAAAGATAATGGCGATCACAGTGCGAGCTTAGACTCTCCTCTCCCAACCTGTCTGGTCAGGGTGGAAGCAGTAGACCAATATCCTCCCTCTGGGGAGAGGCCTCATCCAAAAGTATATAACTTGAGTTTGTGTGTAAAAGATTAGGTGCCATTGGTCAGTGGCTGGAGAGATATTGGCAGGGAAAATTTTGAATAGCATTGTTTGTGGTACGCCACTTATGAAAATCTGGCGCTAGTTGCACTCAATGTCGTGCACTACGGTGATATCACTGACATCCGCACATAGTTATACCTATATGAATCCATATGGCGGCACCGATACACGAGTAAAATAGACTAGATTCTGTAAGTTTATGTGCCCACTAAATAATTTTACACACAGTATTCGTGTGGGTTCCATTCTAGGAATTGTGCCCAATTCTACACTTGTACCAGTGTGGGTCTCTGGTGACTACGACCGTAGCAGCGTGCAGCTATCAGTGAAATCTGACTACCTGTCACATTAGTGCGTGACACTGAGTGTAAACGAGCGCCAAATATTTATCAGTAGTGTACCACAAACAATGCAATTCAAAAAATTTCTTGCCAATTTATCTTCTTTACATATTTATGTAATCTTCTAGATCTGAGTGTTAGTTTCCAGTGACAAACATGAAAGAAGCACAGTTTTTCTGTGCGTAATGGGTTATAGACTGTGATTATGGTTAAATAAAATTTGAATATAGCAACACTGATAAATACTTAGTATGAATGTAATATTGAACTATATACATTTCGTTGTCAGCAGTGAAAATAGTACTTTAAACAGTCAGCTTGTACGCCCACAATCAACTTTTCTGTACACCCAGCTTCAATTGAAGCAGTTGTGTGGAGGTATCAAAGTAGTCACTTGACTATGGCAAGATGGGGTAATGTCACCATTAATACTTTAGAATTGTATAACTTGTGAATGGTTAGTCCGACATGGAGGTACCTTTTGTAAATGAGAATATCTTCTGCCACATCTGGAAGTTGATTGGCTTTCAAAAAAACAATCTTTTGAACTGCGGTAATCAAATTGAAAAATTGCATTTCAGATTAGGATTTTGGAGAGCACATTTTTTTTACATCTATTCGTATATGAAGAAAAATGTTACTTACAATATGCATCAATGAGAACGTTTTATTTTCAGAAAGTAGACATTAATAGGAACACACAAGAAAAATTGGCAGACATGTAGCCGTCGTGGATAAAAAATAGTAAATCACTGTTATTATTACCCGATAAAATTCCTCTTTTGGTGTAAGGCCAACACCTAACAGTTACACTATAAAAGGATTTGTTTGTTGTAAAAATTTACTGATTAAGTTTTCAATATTTCCAACGCTTCGAAAGCATTGAAGGTTCTTTGCAGTTGAATTCCAAATCATTATACAATATTTCCATTTCTTCCAGGAGATTCTTCTCTTTTATTTTTCTTGTATGATCATATTATTGGAACTATTTTGTTTCAATGCAATTTTCTCACAAGGATACTTACGGAAGTGTAATTCACCGATTTTAATGAAACTTTGCATACTTGTAGAACATCGAAAAATAATCGGCACGTATTTTTTTATTTCGGCAATGATGCGGGTTTAAGGGTAGAAACCACTCTGTGAACATTAGAGGAGGTCTCCAAGCATAGGCAGAAAACAATCATTTAATGTAGAAGAAACAATACTGGCAGGGCGAAGGGGGTTTGGACAGCTGATTCAGAATCGAACGTCAAAAGTACAAAATTCAAAATGGCGGATCCAATATGGTGATTACAATTACAAAAAGTTGTCTGGTTTGAAATGCTCTGCAGCTAGCCAAGAACAATTATAGTTGGCAGTGGTTACTGCGAGAAGCTGGCAGACCGATTTGAAACCCCTTTCTGTACTGATGTTAACGGGATGCTTGATTAAAGTGAGTCCCGTCATCTCTCACTATTCGGGGTGCTCATTTATAGTGAGTCCCCTCGCCTCTCACTATGTCAGAACTTCACAGATCCTCAATTGTTATAATTAATAATTTATAGCGAAAACTCAGGATTAATTTACAGCGGGATTTACAAGCTCAGGTGGTTTTTCTTCCAAATAACCGCTTTTGTACCACGCATACCTAATAAGATTTGTAAATCTGGGAGACGAAAACTAATTACGAATCAGTGAGTGAATTTTAATTATCTTTGTCTTTCATTACAATCATCAACCAATCGCTGGTTAGATTTAATTGGTCGTTATGTAATCGAGTCGAAATTTTGATCCTACTTTCAGTATCACTATTCCATTCAACAATCCATTTTAACGCTAAAGAAAGTGAAGACGACAATTTCGGGCATTAGATTTAAAGTACAAATAAATTGTATTATCAGAATTAAACATACTTTCCCAATTTAGCGCCTATTGCGTTATTCAAGGTTTAACACGGGATCCAAATATACTCTAAATCACTATAAATAAGTACCCCGACTAGTGAGAGGCGAGCGGACTCACTATAAATGAACACCCCGAATAGTGAGAAACTTACTTTAATCAAGCATCCCGTTAACATCAGTACAGAAAGGGGTAACACAGCCCGACCTGAGTCAAAAGATCCCGAAAGACCTTAAATAAAATTCAAATTCAGAAACAATGTACGTACGTAAATATCCTATGGTAGTACCTTATTTTCTGTGAAGAAATGACCCACAAATCTGCCTATTCACTCACTGCAATGTTTTCAATGCACAGCCACTTCGCCCGTTTCCGTCGGAGTGACATCCTTGCAGTGAAATAGGTGCTCTAGTAGCAATATAAGTTGGATCATCGTTGACCAGACGGTTGGGGCACTGTGGGGGCAGCATTGCTTAGTTCTGCCACTTAAAACGTCTCCAACATTCGCCCAATCAAACTTGAAATTCAATGACAAAAACGTTGAAATGCGAAAACAATCAAAAGGGAGCATTTATTCATAAATTCTAAGAAAACAAGGAAAATTATTGTTCTAATGAAAAATAGAAGAAAAAATTAAACCAGGGTAGAATTCGAACCCGGGTCGCCCGGTTAGTAGTCCAACGCTATACTCCTGATACACGGGGACATCTTTAAAAAACATATTGAAAGGGTATTAGTTTCTAAGTACTGTAAGACAAGATAAAATGAATTTTATGGGCAATAATAGCACTTTGGCTCTACGCCCCTCTCGGATCTAAGTACTGTAGTTTCTTAAATTAAATTACTTTTAGGCGTTAGTGTTGAGTATTAAGGGTGTTCGTTTCCTAAAATTAGTTTGTTACAATAAAATTAAGCAAAATATTTTGAAATACACCTAAATCCACTTGTTGGTCTCACATGGTCGACGCAACACAAAGTTTTGGTTGGTAAATATCACCAATTTTGAAAACAAAATTAAAATAGGCCCAACTTTAGTTCACTGTAGACAGTACCACCAACGGCCACCCAAGAGTGAGCCAACGATGCCAAACATATCCTCCTGTTGGCCCAACAGCCATTACTACTAGAGTGAGTTGTCACGACATATCTATAAGCAAAACAAAAGAAAAGAGAAACTTCCTGCAAAATGTTACATAATCTTGCATTTCTGCTTATTAAGTAAACAACGAATACTATTCAAAAGCTTTGTTCTTGATCCATAAATTACAATTTATATCCATAATATTTTCTTTTCTCAGTTTTGACAAACTACGAAGCTCAAAAAAATGAAACAAAAACGTTGTTGCATTACGTTTTCTTGTTCGCTTTATTCAAAGATGATAAAAAAAACAGGTTTTTGAGCTGTGTAGGGTTATCGTAAGTATAACAGAAGTAGCAACGATACCGCACAGATTCGCGTACAAAATCTCAACCACGACACATTTAACTCATAAATTGACAGGCCGCCGTCTTGCAAAAATCGAGATGGGAACATCGATCATGAAACAAAAGAAGTACTTTGTTTCAAGATTTTTCTTTACAAACCTTTAAACAGAACAGTTAAAAATGCGAAAATTCATTACGTATTTTTACAATTATATTTTGATTAAAACTTGGATATTACAACAATATGGTTTTGTATCCATTTTGAATCAAGAGAAACACAGCTTTCCGACAAAGGCTGATATTATTTAATAACAAAAAATAAATAAAACTTAACAGTTTCGGAAGTATACCATTTCCTTCTTCATACTTAACTCTGAAGAAAGAAGTGATATACTTCCGAAACTGTTATGTTTTAATTTCATTTTGTTATTAAATAATGTCAGCCTTTGTCAGCATGTTGTGTTTTTCTTTATTGAATAAAACTTCTTTTATTAAGAATTTGTTTGTGAAATTAGTTATCAGAAAGGAAACTGAGGCACAGTGAACTAGTCCAGTCAGATGAAACTAGCGCATTGTTACAGTGCGTAGAGACCAAAGCGTAAGAACCAATTAATCTCGTCCAAGCAAAGAAGAGATAAAAACTAAGGAAGAAAATATATAAAAGCAGTTTGAAATATTTTTCTTCTCCATAGGAAACATATTAAATCCCCAAATAAAGATTAAGATAAATAAATGCTTTTATAAAAATACAAAGTTTTATTAAAATGTGATTGTCATGTGAGGCAAGCATGACAGAAACAACGTGGGGCCAGTCTAGGTTTATGCTATAAACTCAGTTGTGCTTGTTTATACCGCTTATTTATATTTCTTGTTTGATAATTTTATACTTATATCTTATATGACACAAAATAATTAGCATAATAGCCTATAGTTGAATTTCACTTGTATAATATCTATCTACCATCTCCACAATTATTGAATTAAGTCGTATAGTGTGCAATATAGGTACATTATTCGTATATTGTAAATTTATAGTGCATTGCATACAATTAAGAATCTACAGTATTTATTAATAGCACGTTTAACAAGGAACGAAATATTATTCATCACATTCTTCTAGTAGAAGTGAATTAGTTTTCTAACTAGTTCATTCTATGTTAATTACAATACAAACCGAATTAACAATTTAATCCCCTTTCTTGATTTTGGTTCAATCGCAAAAGAAAGAAAAAAGAAACAAGGACACACAATACAGGAACAGTTTATAACAAGCGCTCAAAATGAATGTTTGTGAGAGTTGAATATTTTATTTAGAAATGGCTTCAACCATACAATTATGACAACCAGCGAAGCGTAAAATTTTTTAATTATCTCCAGCAGAAGCAAGTTCTCTGTTTGTGCTTTGTAGGTGGAAAAATGAAAAATCTATAGAGTGACATAGTAAATATATTCATTCACGAAAAATTTATTTTTCGGTAATGTATGTGTATTTAAATGAAAAATCGTAATAAATTTTTACAACTAGCACAGAATTTTTACTATACATACTCAAATCATATAGAAAATCTAATTTCAAAGTATATTTTCCGTTTTTCCATTAATTTTGCAACGCTAAATCTTGATGGAAATGCAACATGAAAAGAAACCTGGAACGCTAATGTAACTTTTGCGTAATTTATTTATTTTATCTTTTGTTAAGAAAATAATATATTAAATATTTCCAGGGAAAATAATATTAAATATTGAGCCAAAGATGGCTAAAGGCTATAAATCAAATAATTTTTAAATTCAATTCAATTTATGGGAAAGGTTTGAAAATGATTTAAATTGAATGCTAAAAACGATTTGAAATTATAAGTATAATTTCGTGTCATTCACTCTGAGCTACAGTGTTCAATATAAATTGATCGTCCGCCTGAGCCAAAGTTGCTTAAAGAACTTAAAATTAAATTCAAATTTAAACTTAAGTTAGCCGCTGAGATTTTTCAACATATTTAGAACGTACTTTGCAAAGATAGAATGTCAGGGAATGCAGCCACTCAATAACACGTTATAACTTTATAGATAAAGTAATTTATCTCTAGTCTATTGGGCTTTTAAAAATTCAAGGTATTTCTTTCAACTATTTTATTTATGTATTGAAGATTCCTAGAAACATCTTATGTCCAATTGAAGTTGTATCTAACATGTGTTATTAGAGCATATATATAATATACGTATTTACATGTGTTTTAATCACATTTAATCAGCAATAAGTGCTTTAGTAAGTTATGACTAAAAATCTTTTTAAACTCTGTGGTAATTGCATATATGCTATTAATAAAAAAAAATACATCCATTTTCAAGATTATACAGGTATTGAGAAAATCAATCATCACTCTCAAAAACTACATTTATTCATTTGCATTAACTTCTTGGTAAAATGGATGATAATTAAAATTTTCTTTGTTAACTAAACACAATAGTATCGTGTACAAGAAAAAAAAAACAAATAATTTATTTTGCTACCAGTGTCTGCATATTGACGTTTTTCTGACGGTAGAAAGTGCAACTTAAATTTTGTAAGAAAACAGTTACTTGCACGTAATGATAATAACCATTTTGAATTAGATTCTATCGAATATCATAGAACAGCGGTGTAGCCAGACAAATTGTCGCGGGTGGGGCTCATATTAGCTTAGCTAATACCTATACAAATGCCAAAGGGTATAATATCCAACAAGTCCAACATTTATT
Source organism: Lepisma saccharinum (assembly GCA_022664845.1). Lineage (NCBI taxonomy): Eukaryota > Metazoa > Arthropoda > Insecta > Zygentoma > Lepismatidae > Lepisma > Lepisma saccharinum. The sequence continues at coordinate 31,744 of JAGDQP010013203.1, read as the reverse complement.
GAAGCAAGGTTTAGTGCATAGTGCATCTGAAATCATCCAACTTGGCTGCTCGATCCCTTTCAATTCTTTTAAAAATATTTATATCACTTAGATAAGAATAGATCAAGACGGTTATTCTTTTAGTTTTATACCAAGCGATTAATTAATGGTTGCTATTTTTGTATTGCGGCGCATACCAAAATTTGTGTTAGCAGATGTTTACGGCATATGTAATACCTGCGGACTGGTTTTTCATTGTACATTCAAACTAAAACCATTCTTTCCAATAACATCTGCTTGATAATTTTAATCGTCTGCATGCAAAACATAAAACGTAATCGTGTTCAAAATGGTATCCAAATGTGATTGAAATGGCGTTCCGAAGGCTCATAAGGTTGGGAGGGGGTAGCGGGTTAATGTGCCGAATGGATAAGTATAATGTACCAAATAACGAGATGCAGTATCAAATAGTTTGTCCTGTAATAGGAAGAACCCGGGTTCGAACTCCAGTTCATCCTTTCTGAAATATTCTCCGTTTGTTTGTGGTTACATCAGTAGTCTTGTATCTTATTCCTTCAATAATACACAATTTTAAATTACAGAATGCATTTCCAAATTATTATTATCGATTTAAACACATATGCTCCAGACTTTTCATAACAACAATGCAATATATTTTCACTTTTGAATACTAATTTACACGATTATTCTTAATACAATAAATAATCGATATATATTTTAAAAAACATGCTACTGAAAATGAAAATATTACATTAAGAAGGAAAAAGGAGTACATTAATGCACAGAGACCTTTACAAAAGTTAATACCTTTACATAAGAAAATTCACATTTGAAGGGCTTAATGGATAAAGCCCTTAGAAGAAAGTATTGCAAATTTGAAGTTTGTAGTAAACTAAGCTTTACGTCGTTATTTTTCCGATTTGTAATTAATTTATTTTGTAGTAGACGTTGCTAATGTGAAAATATTAATGTATTTATGCATACATCAAGATTCAGTGAAAATTCAAGAGTGGCAAATCTATTTTCAATTCACTATAAACTTTTGAGTGTAAAATATCCTCTTCTTGCAGTGTATTAATTTATTGCCAACATATGAAAATTTTACAAAAATGAAGATCCGATGTCTTATATTTGAATATCAAGAGTTACTAAAATGAAAATGATACTTAGTTTTCTCTATTAAAGTTACAATATTAATACGACAATAGCAAGGTCTCTTTTATGTGTAAAATTGTGTTTATTTTAACTCGTATATTCTGTAAGTTGATAATAACACTAACGTACTGCTGATCGCAAAAATGAATTTCACAATATATGTTTCAAGCGGAAGAAGTTACACATTCATTTAAATTCTTGACCCAAATAAAATTGTATGTACCATGTGAAATTTTAATCTTACACTTTACAAAGGAATATGGTTTGTGTTGAAGTTACAACAAATTCATGTAATTGAACAAAAATTACGCTGAAACTATTTAGAAACGGCGTTGTTTAAGAAGTGCCCATCTATGAACAATCTGGATTATATAAAAAGAATCTACAATATCTTTCTTTTTACACAGTATCATAAGAGAATCTAGTCTATTGTCAGTCATCGTTGTACGTATCTAATTTTTAACCTGCTTTAATTTGCTGAACACTCTTTCAACTGACATTGGGGCTGCAAGAGCAAAGCTACAAATGCTGTTCCTAGTGGTAGTACATTTTTCATTTGAATTTGGATTTATTTTAAGATCTTTAGGCAACTATGGCTCAGGCCGAATGGATGATGATGGGATGAATTGGTGTAATGAGGAAGGTGGGAGGAAACGGGAGCACCCGAGAAAACCCACGCACGAGGTATTTGCCCACCACAAAGCCCACATGGCATGAGCAGGGATCCAACGACCCCGAGCACCAGAGGTGAGCGCATTACCAACTTAGCAGTTTTGTTCCACTGGGATATGCAGATTCTGTCACACACAAGGCGATATCACTCATCCTCAAATCAGGGAAGGCACATTTGTTTGTTTTGAGTAATTGTTAGTATTTGTATACAAGTTCACTGACGATTTGATGTGATGATGCACTGTTCAAACGAGTGTCCACTTGTATTTATGGCGAGAACTCTTGTTCAGTGTTATTTTTGTCGAGGTTGGTTTCACGAAAAGTGTCTAGGGTCGTGTCGGGTGGGTGGTTATTGTCTATTTATGGTTTACAGTTTGTCTTGAGGTGTTTATTAATCTGACAAGGAGTAGACAAAGATCGCTGTTTACTATAGCGAGGAAAGATAACATGATTAGAATCTCCAATACAGTCATTCTCCAAGAAATAAAGTGCACTTATTGCTAAATGTAGGAAGAATTTGACATAAAGTAGTGGTATAACTGGTGGCGTTCACATCTTGGGTCCTTTGCCCTTTTAGATCAATGTCCTTGCCATATCTTACTTGATTAAGATTCTGACACTTCATATAGTAGTAGTAAAGATGAAGGTGCGGCTTAGAAAAAATACATGAAAAGAATATGTAAATTTAGTAAAGATCGAGTTGTTGATCCCATTAGTATTAACAAGATTTTGAAAGGATTAAGCTTTATTGTCGATACCTTTGTAGATGATGAGGAGGTGCATCTAATGTATGATGAAAGGAATGATGAACATAGATCTCGGTGTGTTACTTTTATCGTGTGGTGTCTTTACGTCGTTATATATATATATAGTTGTAGTTGTATCTGGTAAAGATGGGGTTCAGCTTTTCCAATATGCACATGGTCCTACATATTGGTTTGACCAGCTTTCTGGAATATATTTCTGACGTCTGGGGAAGTACACGAGGACTTGTTGTCCAACTGAAAATGTAGTTTGTGTTTGTCGCTGATCTTAGTACTTATTTTGTTTTAAATGTTGTTCATAGACGCCCCGCGCTGCCTTCTCTCGTATTTTTACTAGTTGTTTTCTAGGCATCTGATTGCGGGGACTGACCCCAAGCTGACAATCAACTAATAAACGTGGGTTCTAACCCATAAGAAGGTAGTAAGCACTTTGCTTCATATTGGTCTGAATTGATGAGTTGATTGCAACCAGAGGCTCTGAAAGTTTGTGGGGTCATGAACTCATGTATTCCGACCATGAATTTCAATGTCTGTTGTAGCGATCGAATATTCTCTCCGCCAATGCGGTTGAAGTATGAGAATACATTGGTGCATATTGTAGTTCAAAATTGTATTTTTGAGCTGAATTCTTCATTGGTTGGCTGTAATGAGCTGAATGCCTGTCTAAAATTGGACGTCTGAAAACTCCGAAACGTGAATTACTTCTGTTTCTATGAATTTAGTCACGTTCGTGCTGAAATAGTGTCAACAACTTGGGCGATGATATATCTTGTTGCGCATTCTACAGTTAGGCGCACACAGCGTTTGGTATTTCCTATTGGTACATGACCGAAATTATAGAAAAATGAATTAATTTGTAATTTTTCCGACCGCTTAATGCAATAATTCTCACTGCTTTTTGTTTTGATATTGTTTTAGAACTGGACACAGCTTAAATGCCTTCAATTTATAAGCTAAGTAGTTCTTAAAATATGTTAAATAATATTTTTGCAGACATAATATGTACAATTTATTGAATCCCACGTGGCCGGCAGTAGGGTGTTTATGTAGGTAGAGATTGGTCTCTGAGGGATTCAGAAATACATAATAGCAGCATTTCGCGATATTGTGTATGGCGTTGTTTTCGATTTAAAATATCGTCTAGCAGAGAATAAAGTTAATTGCCTTTGTGGTTGATGGTTTCTCAGGTTCGGAACGAAGTAATGTGTTCACTATGCCAAAAATGAATTTGTATTTTCTTTGTTCCGTTTTTAGCACTTCAACTGGTGTAAATTCTTGAGTGTATACGACAGAATCATATAATGAATATGAGCGCAAAATGATCTCATCTTCTGAATGTAGTACAGCACCTGTAATTTTTTGTCGCTTAGCTACTAATTTCATTTCCTCTCCTGCTTCTTCTTCTGGTTTTCCTTCAATCTCTGTTTGTTCTAATGTTAAGAACATATCGGTAGATTGGACTCGGCCTTCTTTGAACCTTATTTGGAAGTTAAAATCAGATAGAAACAAGCGATAACGCGTGTATTTATGGAGCATGTCTGGCTGGTTCTGTAAATTTACCAAGTATTTGCTCTCAGTATACAAAATAAAGGGATGATCGAGAAGTTAATACCTATATTTTCTGAGCGTGTATATTAAATTAGGCAGTTCACGTTGCCATGTTGAGGATTTCTTTTCAAATTTGGACGGTCGGCGACTACAATGAGAAACTACGTTTTCTTCTCCTGTTTTAAGATTAAAGCACGTGAGTAGTCCCCCTGCCTGGATGGAAAATGCGTCTGTATACACACGTATTTCCAGTTTTTCATCAAAATACGCTAAGGAAGATGGATTCAAAATATCAATTTTCAAAGCTTGAAATATTTGTCCAATCTTGCATCCCCCTTCATTTAGTTACAAGTTGTTGAAAGGGCTCAACTTTTGTGGTGAATCCTCTTATGTGGGATCTTAAAAACGAGCAAAGGCCAATGAAGCTCTTCATCTGGCGTTTTGTCCTTGGGCGCAGAAGTTCGTTATTTTCCGAGCAATTTTAGAGGATATAGATATCCCTTGGCCATTGACTTGAAATCCGAGAACTTCGAGACGAGGATAGAAGAAATGTGTTTTCCTTGGCGAGGCACGGAAATAATGTTTTCTCAGTCTTGTAAATAATAATTAAAGATTTTTCAACTGTTGGTTCGCAGTAACATCGCCTAATACTATATCATGTGCAAATTATGTGATGGTTTCTATTAAGTCCTCCAGCAGTATTCGAGTCACAGTTGAAAGAGCCTGTGAGCTTGTATAATGACCCACACAACATCGTACGAATTGATAGGTTTTCCGTGTATGTGGAACCTCAAAACTCACATATGGCCATGACTGTTAATGTAATTTGATCTTAAAATAAGACGAGAGGTCCAATGTTGTTATATAATTTTTATCCTTCAGGCTACATAAAATATCTTCCCAGGACTAAAATGGAATAAATAAATACTTAGAAAACTGATTGCAATCTATTAAATTCAAAACGATTCGAAATTCCTTCGAATTCTGTTTACGGACTATCGGCAGAGGTGAAATATTGACTGTTATTCGTTTCTTGAATGATTCCCGCTTTGAGCTGTTGAATTTGCAAGTTTGCCTGGGTCCTAATACCAGGTGATACTGGGGAAGATCTCTTATGAAATGTGGCTCCCTTATCGATTTTAATACGATGAGTATAACCACGGAAATATCCGAGGTCTGAACCAGAGTATAAGAACACGTCCCTTAATTTATACATTAATTTAGAAATGTTTGCTTTAAGTTGTTCTGGTAATTCAGGGTTAATGTCAAAAAGTGAAAGGTTGAAAAATGTTTCAGTGTGTACTTCAATCTGTCCAATATTTCCTGTTTCGAACGATATTTATAAATATTCTAATGTTTTCCTTTCTCTTCATCATTTTTAAAAATGTTCCTATCAAATCATTTTCAGTTTAGGCTACAGGTGAATTTTTCACTCATTTTATTTTTCGTGCAGTCGGATTTATGATTAAAGTAATGGGATTGTCCTCTGGCATCTTTGTTGACAAGTCAATGAATCCATGTCTATCTCGTAACGTCTGAAGTAAACGAAGTAAAAAAGCTGATGTCTGTTGTTCCATTTCATTGACTTCGACTGGAAGGAAGAAATATGATTTTGCTGGCATTGTAATATTTTTTTGTTATAAAAATTTCTTCCGACGTTTGCACTTTTGTCAAGCTAATGGCCGCCTTTGATAAATTGTTCTCTTCACTTTCTGCCTGTGGCACTTCTGATTTCTTTGACTTTTTGTAAAAAGAAATCATGTTTTTATCCAAATAAATTTCCGTTTGAAGTCTGGTTAAAAGGTCTTGTCCAAATATCGGGTAATAACCTCCCTCTTCTATCATCCGAAAATAATGAGAATATGTCGTGTTTCCTATATTGAATTTAATTAATTCCAGATAGTTCAATGTGATAAGTTTATTATTCCCTATTTCTTTAATGTGTGTAACAAAAAAATGAGTTTAGTTTTCCTTGGCAACTTTTGTTTACTCCATAAACTAACACTGCTCGCTGTGTTTATTATTATTTAAATAGACTCTTCTTCAATTTTAATATGTATCAAGGATTTATTTTCTTTTGTGTCATAGTATATTGTTCTCTTCTTTCTGTTGTAATCAGCTGACCAGAGTACATATGAGCCATATGTTCTTCTGCAGTTGGTCTTTGTCGTTATCATTGAGACTTCTTCTAAGATGTTGTAGGTCCTTGTAACTGTTGTTTTACCTTCTTCTTGGCGATTTTCTTAGTGGTGGCAGGTTCGTGGGTTTTCTGTTTATTGGTCTTCTTAGTAGCTGCAGATTTTTGAGATCCTTCTCTTCTCTTCACCCTCAAGTCTGCCTCGACTTGGGGCTCGTATGATGGTATTCCGACTATTGGTTGTTCTTCTTATCTTTGTGCCAGAAGCCATGTGCAGAATGTCCTCTTTTAAAGCATATCGCACAGACAGAGACAGTTCCATTTTTACTTCCTTGTTTGTTTCCTTTTTTCCGCCATCTTGCTTATTCTTTTTTCTCGTTACCATTTTTCTTGAAGAAATTTTTGCCACTTCGTTTTCAATTCTTCTTATAATGTTTCTGGCTGGCATTATTTTTCACTACCATTAAAGACAATTCCGCTAGTTTGTTTCAGATAGTCCATGGTATTTTGGTTATCTTGGGTATGTTGGGCTTGATAACTTTCAGCGTTATCAGGTTTATTAGGATCCATAAGGTTGAAAATATATTTGGCTATTGGCTTTGTAAGGGGAGAGGTATCAATTAGTGTCAAGATCTCTACGTATTAGCTAATGCATTGGTAGGAACCAATAATTTGGAGTTGATTGTTGTCAGCTAGAATTTTGAGTAAGTGAAGAAAGGTTATTTACTTGTTGGTAACCAAGGTTCTGACTAGCACTAGGTACAATATTGGCAGGTAGAAAACTAGGATTTTGATCGTTTGTTGTTTGGAAATTTGGTATTTGTTGGCTTAAACTTTGACAAATTGGCACATGTGGGGACAAAGTTTGACTGGTATTTGAATTTTGTGGACTCTGATCCATCAATGCTTGTAAGGCTTGTGAGCCTTCAACAGATTCTCTTTTGTTGAGTAAATCACTCGATTTTTCCAATGCATGAAGATCATTCTGTAAATCTCGTACTGATGTATAGGTTTCTAATGCAACATTTTTTTAGAAATTGTTTCTGTAATCCTAACGAAATATAATGTACTTTTCGTCTTCTGTAGCTGTAGGTAAATCATGCCGTATCACCCTTAGTTTCCGAATAAGGTAAACGTCTGTTGGTTCATCGTCTTCCTTTTGTACCAAACTAATTTCCATCTCGGTCTTGTAGCGCGGAATCTTTTTACTACTTAATCTTACTAATTTATCCTTAAGCTGTTTGTAGGTAAATTTGGTCAATACATTCTGGGATTGTAGCTGGAAGATCATGTCCAATGCAATGTCTTGTAGATACATCTGTAGGAGTTATTTGCTTCGTTCCAGCCCTATATGTAATTCCGAATGACCTGTTCCTGTTCCGGATCTAGTAACTGGCATTTATTTTACTGATATCCTCTTCCCTAATATTTTTAGAGGAATATTTTGCCATGGAACGTACCTGAATTGAAAAGGAGAGTTTATGAAAATAGAGATAATGTCTTTACAGAATAAACACTCGACACGTCACGTTTTCACACTTCTTGTATACTTTTCCTGTTCTTGGGCTCAGCGCTTGTGGCACATTTTCAGTGTCCACTACACAAAGTTCGTAGGCACGGCGCATTTACCACGCAATGTTTTGGATGACATAAAAACTATCGATGTTTTAAAAAAACTGTTTCCAAACCCAAGTCGCATCCACCACGTAACGTTCTTCTTGGAACGGCAAATAAGGTACCTTGCAGGTAGAGTTGAGAGATACACGACATTTTGGTGCTTTAGCCCACAACCAGGTTTTATTATAAAATCGTGTACAAGTTCTTCGAAATTAGTGAAAAGAGCGTCCAGTATAAAGGTATATTTACAAATATTAGAGTTTAGCTATAACATAACTAAGTAGTCTATTGTATGCGATGGTTCTCGTTTCAAATGAGAGAGTTTTAAGATAGGTGTTTGCACCACCCGAAGCAGATGAGTGCATAAAAGGATGCGCCGTTTCCAAGCGAATCGAGGGCAGGTATAGCAGTACGATAGGCTTAGGTTGCACACCAAACCAGGCGTCTGGATGTGCGGGTTTGAAGGAGGTTGTTCCGGAAGAAGCAGTCAAGAAGGGTTTGAAGGATGCATACCAAACCAAGCGTCTGGATATGCAGGAGTTTGTTCCGGTCCAAGCAACCGAGAACGGTTTGAGGAAGAGCAGATGATCACCTGGACGCGAGTGATAAATTCTGTCTTGAAGCGTGGATTTTTATATCCATCCATTTTGGGTGTGGTCCACAAAGTCCCTCCTCTTGCGACGGTAACTCCTGTTGTTGTCGTCAGCTATTGTGTACACGCACTTATTACGACATTCGGTGTACTCACACTTGTTTCTGTTATAATGTTGTGACAATGTGCTCTAGTACGTTGATCATTACAATATGCCTCCACATGCGGTAATTCATGTGTCATGGTAGCTGGGAAATGTTCACTGGGCTCCGAGACGAGAAAATACATGTGTGGAAGTAACGTACCATTCATCACAATAACTGTCATTATCATATATGAATGCTTTTTGCTACAACTGAACCCATGGCACCAAAAATCGTCTTGTTTGACTTAAAGGAAAGAGTTCTTCCAGAACGTAACTCTTTATCGAATTTGGATTGATCTGCATTCATTGTTTGATCTGGAGACAATTTGTGCTCTTGAATGAAATTCTTAACTTCATTAACAGATTTTGTGGCTTTCTGTTGTACATCAGAATCACCAACAGCAAACCTGTTGCTCACTTTATGTGTTACCCTATGATATACTATATTGTTTTATTCTCTTGAAAGCTTTGACCCACCTTTCGGACGCTTTAAACAATAAGGTGTTGTTCGGGTCAAGTTAATACTTAATATTTAGTGCCCATATTCGTATCATTCTGTCGTGGATAATGGCATGTTGTTGTCTCATTGCGATGAAATGATCACGCACTTCTTTATTAATTCTTTCTTGCAAGGATTTATTATCTTCGCAAAGAGTTTTGAGCCTCTTCTCGAAGTTTTGCAAGACTGTTTTATTTTTTTGTGCCATAACAGTAGTGAATTTTATACAATGTGACATGTCGATGGACAAGCCTGGGAGACATAACTGGAGAGGATCATGTCCTCTTGGTTGTTTTGTTCCTTATTTTGTATGCATCAGCCAAGTACCTTCAGAGAATTTTGTCGTCTCCTGTTTTGGTGGTCATGGAATATACGAAGAGCTACTGCTTTCGTGACAATCCATTAATGGTTGACTGATTTCGAGGTGATTATCTTTCTGCTTTTAACGTTGGATCATGGCCGAAATCACTATGTATTTCCTCATCACTGCCCTCCTCGTCTACCACAAGTATGGTAAACTCTTGAACTACAACCTCTTCTTCAAACAGCTGCTTTTTAATATGTTCTAACACTATACTCTCTTCCCTTGTTGGCGTTTTGTCCGAAATGCGCAAGAAATCCACTAACAACTTAAGGACCACAGCTTGTCTCATTTAGCATAAGAAAATAATTACTCCCACACGCGTTAATTATACACTACACACGTAACATTTTCCATCGTGTCTTGTCTTTCTTCAATAAACAATAGTCCGTGCACACTACTGCTCTCCACGCCCTTCCTACGAAAACACACCTTTCCAAACCGTTATAAGTATGTTAAATTGAACCACGTGTCTTGTCTTCTGTTCTAAAGCACAATTGTCTTTGTGTTCTTCAAATATCACCATAGGAAAAAACGAAAAACGCGCACGTAACTATTCGCACTCGGGACTATTATACAACTAACAGACCCGGTTCCTTGTTCCGTCTTTCCACAATACTTTACTATTCGTACATACACGCTCTTATCTGCTAGAGCTAACAGTATTTCATAGTATGTCAAATTGTGCCACATATCTTTCCTTTTCCAAAATCAATAACCTTGATTTTGTTAAAACATAAGCGAAAACCAACACGTGTGGCATATTGGTATTCCCACTGCTTATTAGACAATTTGTGTTCTATGTTGTTGTTGTTGTTATACTATTAATAATATATTTGCATTCTGTCTATTACGCATTTCATGCATCATTTTCTAGAACTGTGTCGAGATATAAAATACATAGGTTGGCACGTGTATCTCTGAAAGTATGCAGAACTTCACCGCTTGACTCTGCTATTTTGTTCTTTCCTACGAGTACGTTTACAATGTATATTAACTGATATATAGTTCTATTTACAGTAAATTTATTGTTATAATTTGGCAACAGTGCTTCACAGATGGCAACATTATTCATGGTTTTTGTTTTGCAGGAATGTATTTGTCAAGAAGATGAATATCAGAAGCCCAAATACGATGTCACCGATTGCCAATGTTGCCAACCTATTATAAAGTTGAAGTATTTCAAATGGCACTACGTCGGTTTATTGCATATTTCGTACTCTCTAGTAATTATACACAACATATGTGAAGTACAGACCGCAGTGTTGCAAACTGTAGAAATATACAAGATTCAACCGTGACGATGTTGAACTTGATATATGTGTCCATAATTTGCAACATTGCACCGCTAGACCTTGCTATATTTGTCTTTCTTACTAGGACTTTTAAATTTTGTATTAATTGCTATATAGTGCCATTTCAAGAATATATATTTTATTGTGAGTTAGCAACAATGACTCACGGATGGCAACACTGTCTCTGCATATCGTTACTACGTTTTGCCATTATTAGGTTCCTAAAGTGTCATTTCAATTGCTCTTACCATTTTCAAGATATTCAATTTCAAGTTGTATACTGCCCATTATATGATATTTTTAACATTTCAACTTCCAGGACCCCTAGCTCCATTCCCTATGGGTTCATCGCACCTTAAAATTTGGTGATCTCCATATCTCATAATGCTCTATCAGATGCGCTATGCCTGGAATGGATTTGCGCGCCAACCACCATGACCCTTCATTGTGAGTGTTTTTTGTGAGTTCGGGTCAGTTGGGTTAGTTTCTCTGAATCAGCATTACATGACGAGTCCTTTGGTTAGGTTATGTCAGTTCAGTTCAGTTGGGGTTAGTTGGTTCTAATCAGCATTGCATGACGATTGTTTTCCCCAGTAGTGTACATACGTTGAAAATACGTGGATTAAACGTTAGTACCAGAACGTTATTTTAACGTTGTAAATGTACCGAAGTGTCCGTCTGTTCAACGGTTCATTGACGTTGATTTATGGTTGAGAAGAAACAAGTTGAAATCAAGAAGGGAACGATGAAGAAACGGTCAAAAACAGAGCATAGTTGCTGTCTATTGGTATAGACATTTAGTCCGTTGCTTTCATCGTGATACACAGTATTAATTTTTCAACATTAAATTATTCAACTGTCTACTGCAGGGTTAGAAGCCGGAACGTTCTGCACTCGTCTTTGGTAGTCAATTGCCTTATTCCTTCATCCATTGATTTACCTTGAAAGTCGCTTCTCTTTTACGGTACCTGTAATAACAGGAAGTCTAGAATTCACTTAAACAAGTACAGACGTGTTGTTTCAGCATCATGTAAGAATAAGAATAAATAACACTTTTCTTCTTTCTTTGTTACGTGTATTTTTCCTTCTTTAACAATCTGTTCATCGCTGCACTGTTACATTTGTATTTTTTTAATAAGTGTAGTATGTCGCCTTAGGAAAACGCATATAAAGCGAAATCTCTAAGTTGAAAAACACTTCACATAACCGCCCTGTTAACGAAATTAAATGTTCGTTGAAATATAGTTTAAAATTGAATCTGTTTTCAACATGCAAATGAGAACATGAGAAACGTAGTAAATGTTATTCTTTTCTCATTTAAGCACAATTCTTGTGCAATTAACTTGGAAAGATAATCTAGAGCACAGTTCAATTTAATAGTTAAAAACACGTCACATTAATGTCCTATCAACGAAATCAAATTTTCGTTGGAATTTAGATTAAAATCCAACGTGTTTTAAACATTCAAAAGAGAACACAAAATAATAGCAAATTACATTTAATTACAAATTTTATTCCATTAAAATACAAATAATCCCATGAAACGATATCTATACCATAGTTGAAAATAACAGTTGAATAAACATTGAACATCATCACTTGATACCAAATTTGGTGTTTCTACCTCCTTGTGGTTTAGACTATGCACTCTATACAACAATATGTTTGGCTGCCATTTTAGATCCAATATTGCGACTTTTTCGAAATTTCGGATTTTTCCCGCTATCTACACTTGTTCATACTTTTCATTTTTCAAGATCACAGCCGGTGGTATAGAAAATGCATGAAAAATATTCAAGTACATAGAACGGAGTCGAAATGTGTTAATTTGGTAGAAATTGTGCAATAAACACCAATTATATAGGGAAAAGTCTATTTTTTCAAGAAGGCGGCCGGAGGTAGCGAAAATAAATTAAAACCATTGAGGCACATCGCTTTGAGACGAGACATGTTGGTTTGATTGAAATATTTCCATAAACGCCGAAGATATAGGGAAACGTCCATTTTTCAAGATGGTATCCGGTGGTACCGAAAATGTATGAAAACCTTAAAGTACATGGATCGGAGTCGAAATATGTTGGTTTGGTATAAATTGTGCAATAAACACCGACGATATAGGGATAATTCTATTTTTTTAAGATGACGATCAATTGTTCCGATAATACATGAAAACCATTGACGTACATTGCTTTGAGTCGAAATGTGTTGCTTTGGCTGAAATATTCTCATAAACGTCGAAGATTTTTGATAAAGTCCATTTTACACGGCCTACCAAAAATAAATGAAAATCATTTATATAAATTGGTCTGAGTCGTTCTTTTTTCAGTGCAAGTGCAAGTTGTAGCTCCAATACATGGAACCGCTGACGTACAATCGTGTAGCTAGAAAATACATGATAACAAATGATGCACTTCCATCTGAATTGAGATACGTTTGTTTGGGCGAAATATGTCTTTTGTATGAATTTTAGTCGGCAATGTCGGGATTCAAGTTAGCGACATTTTGATCATTTAATGTGTTTCTCGTCATCTAATTTTGATAATTTACCTTCACGTCAAATTTTGATTCACTATACTCTGGCGGTTGTCGCAACCAGACTCTTTAGCTGATTTCACCCAATTGGTACAGATCTGCCCCTGTACCACCGAGGGAGCTTCACCCCGATAAGCGACGTAGAGCTTCACCCTATTTATTGTAACCTACTCTTGGTCATGAAATTTCAAACCAAATTTCGTTTCTCTAGCTTCTTTGGTCTGCAAAATGGGTTTTGGGCGGCCATTTTGGATTAAAGATGGCGGCTTTTAAAATGTTTTCATATATTTTCGTGCCCCACTTGTGATAGTACACCTTCATACAAAATTTCATTTCTCAAGTTCGAACGGTTTGGAAAATGATTTTTCCGGAGCCATTTTGAATCCAAGATTGCAAGTTTGAAAAATTTTGTAATATTTTCCTAAGCTACTTCTGATTATACGCCTTTATACCAAATTTCGTATCTCTAGCTGAAACATCGTTCATAATGGATTTTTGGGGTCCGCAAGATGGCGTCTTTAAAACAATCGGATGTTTCCCATTATCTACTCTTGGTCATACACCTTCGTACCAAATTTGGTCTTTCTAGCTCCAGTAGTTTGGCCTGGGAATTTGGTCATTCAGTGAATGAGTCAGTGTCCATGGGGTTTTATATAATATGAACTCGCTTTGCTTCGTTGAGGGCGTTGGTCCCAGACCACTGTATGGACTGCGCACCATTTATCCTATCCAGAATCTCCGCAGGAGTAACCTCCCATGGTGCAGACTTCCCCTCAAGCCCTCGAGGGTGCGCTCCCATAGGGGAGGTTTGCCTCATTTATTGTAGCCTACTTGTGATGGTACTCCTTTATAAAAAAAATCGTTTGTCTAGCTTCAGTGGTTTGTAAAATGTGGTGTTTATGATGTTGTACCTTTATAACAAATTTCATTTCAGTAGTCCCAGCGTCTTAGGCTCTGCATTCTATACAATAATACAATTCTATACGTAATATTTTCCTAAACTACTCGTGATAATACACATTTATGCCAAATTTCGTGTCTTTAGCTCAAACGGAGTGGTAAATACATTTTTGGGTCAGCGATTGTGGATCCAAGATATCGTCTTTGGGTACATTTTGTAATATTTTCGTAACCTAATAATGATAATGTACCTTCGCACCAAAATTGATAGTTTTCAGTGTTATAGTTAGCTGCCCTACCAGCCATGCCGGTTCCAAGAACTGATAGCCACTTTTGGGTTAGTTTGCTGTCACGCTGCAACTAATCAATAATTTTACAGAAGCAACCAAAGCAACATTTGCTATTTGGTTGAACTGAACAAAGTTTTGGTTGAAATATTATGCATATGTTGAAATGTCCATCGGTTGAAATATCGTACAGATTTTGGTGGAAATATCGTGGATCGTTTTCTGATTTGATGCAATTCACTAAATAATATTTCGAACAGTGTACGCACACGTATATTCTTGAAAGCAGAAATATACACAAAAATTATAAGATAAATACAATTCGTATTCATAATGTTAATCCGAGTTTTGTAAAAAATACTTACAAAAGTAGTTTGTGACCATACATGAGATACATACATAATTTTGACATTCCTTTGAATCCGTGTCTAATTATTTTTGAGCGGCAAGTTACAACCTTATAAACTGAATATGAGGATACTTATTCGTAAGTATTGTCTTGAGTGCATCTATTTTAATAGTTGCATAAGGAAAAACGAAATTAATGCAATTACTAATTACAAGAAAACTTACAACGAAAAATTGGTATGAATGTAACCACATTCCAGCATTTCAGTTCACCTTCAACTTGTCATTTCTTTTCTTTCTGTCTCTTGTACTGGATGATGTTCATACGTTACAAAGTTTCTTGGCTTTACATTTTGTACTAAAATCTGTGAACTGCACAAACCACTTACTTTTTCTAGCTTCTATTTTATGTATTTTTGACCCATGTTCTTCCGAAACATCATGCACTAATGTTTGTAAATGGCATGGTATTGCCCAACCTACACAGTGTCCAAAATGAAAGCAAAATTTGCAAATAGTTATAAATAATTGTTCTAAAATATCGTATGATATCAATACATGATCAAATATATTTCTATCCGTTTTAATGTAGAAAAACATAGTTAATGATAGAAACGAAGGGTTGACGCTACTATACCAGACTGCAGCCCTAGGCTGTAAAATTACTTCTACTAAAGTATACGAAGGTGTTGATTACAAATGTTTCTGAAGGCCAGATTATACCAATGATACTGAACAGCTTAAAATTGACTAAAAGATGACTGTTAAATAACGCTTTACACTGGAGAACCATTGGAAGACTTGAAGCTGCATAGTCACAAACCAAAGTAGTCAGATAACTTAGAGCGAATTCCCCAGTGGTTAATCGTTGGAGACTGTTGATTGACACTGAAGACAAGTCCAGAAGACCGGTGAAAGACACCCAAGAGTTATATTTCAAAGCAAAGATCATTGATTGCTGATAAAAGCCAGGCGCAACATTTGGACTAGAATCCGTCAACTGGCATCAGACCATGCTGCTGCAACAGGAAGGCAGATATCTCGGAAAACTGGATAGAAAGCTAGGATAAAGATGACTGTATGCAAGGTGACCGGTAGTCTGTGTACCTTTGAAAGGTGACCGGAGAAGGAATCGTCTACAATGTTGTCGAGATCTCAATCATTGTGAAAATTGGACGTTTGTATTATTCAGCGATGAGTCGTGGGTTACTCTATAGTTTGATTCTCGACGGTGAATCATCTGGGGAGAACAGGAAACAGGATATAATCCTTCCAACATCATCGAACGTGATCAATACGCAAGTGGAGGGACGACGTTGTGGGCTAGCATTAGCAGCACCTGAAGACCGCCTCTACGCGAAACCACCAGGGTGAATGGATAAGGCAAAACTGCTACGAGATATCGCGATCAGATCTTGGCAGTACATTTGAGAGAGTTTCGCCAGCACGTGGGAGACAATTTCTTCCTGATCGATGACAATGCCCGCCCTCATTGAGCTGTATTGGTGGACGACTTTTTTTAAACTGGAACTATTGCACTTTTAGACTGGCCAGTGCGTTAACCGGCCTTAAATCTAACTGAACATGTTTGAGACAACCTAGCAAGGCGAGTTGCTTCGCGATCACGGCCACCCATCCCATTTGATGTTCTCACAATAGTTCCACAATAAATAATGGGAGCTACTGCCACAAGATCGTCTCGCTGCACCTATCTGTACTATGCAGCATTGTTGTCAGACTTCTATCACTGCTAGGGGTGATCATATACCCTATTAAGCTTCATTTTGGGGGGATTCTCACTTTACTTTTTTTCTGATCTTATTATTATAATTCTGGCTTGTATCCGTTTGTAGTATTGCAACCATGAGATTTAACTGTATTGTTTATTTTTCAAATATAAATGCCGTTTCTTTGCAGTTTTGATTTTGTTGTATATCATACTCATGCATACCTTCCTGTAACACCGACTGTTTCAAGAAATACTTCTCTGGAGATATCTTTGTTTTGCTTTAATTTTGGACGCTAGTGTATAAACAATTACAATACAATTACATAACCACTACTTCAACTATTATATTATTATTGTAAGTATATATTAAACGAGAAGGTATCATGAATATTGATGAAGTGAATAAAGTGGTAATTTGAATGTTCGACTTATCAGATAATGGATATTGGGTAAAATACTTCAAATCCTATATCTTAATCTACTCATTCATTTGATCAGTACTACCAAATATTTTACCAAAGTCAATTGACTAATTATTCCCGTATGCCCGATTAAACAAATCTGGTCATGATTACTTACACTTATGGCCAGTTTCACCGACCTTCCTTAAATTTCGGTTTAGTTAATGCTTAGATAAATATTTAAGCGTCCCTTAAGTTTTTCCATTGCATCAACATTTCAGGTTACGATTTAAGGGTCCCTTAACAAACGAAACGTTAAAGCATTGGTATTCCTGAATGTGTGATTTCTTATATATGCTGTTCTATTTTGAAGAACTGCGATTGGTTGATCTTCGAGGTTGGCCACAAATAAATGATAATCATAATGCATTGAGTAGAAAGTAAACAAATTCGGCCTAATTTCCCTCGTGTATAGTATTTGTTGTACTGTATTCAGAGCTCCTACAAATTAATGTAACTACATAAATTGATAAGTGCTATATGGAAAAAGGAGGAGCTCCCAAAGGAAGGAAAACATCAATAATTGTTCCGATTTACAAAAAAGGCGATAAGTCGGAATGCAATAATTATCGCGGAATCTCGTTACTTCCAACCTGTTACAAGGTATTAAGTAATATTCTGTTAACACGCCTAAATGTATACGTAGATGAAATAATTGGAGATCACCAATGTGGATTTAGAAGAAATAGATCCACGTTGGACCAGATTTTTGCTTTGAGATAAATTTTGGAGAAGAAATGGGAATACAATGGAACGGTTCATCAGCTATTCATTGATTTTAAGAAAGCATATGATTCTATCAAAAGGGAAAAGTTATACAGTATCCTGATACGATTTGGAATTCCGAAAAAATTGGTCCAACTAGTGAAGATGTGTCTCAGCGACCCCATAAGCACAGTACGGATAGGCAATAATATGTCAGATAGTTTCAAGATTCGCAACGGATTGAAACAAGGCGATGCCTTGTAACCACTACTGTTTAACTTCGCGTTAGAATATGCGATTTTAAAAATTAAAGGGGACAAAAAGGGACTATCATTGAATGGTTTGAATCAACTGTTTGTATACGCGGATGATGTAGATTTAATAGGGGACGATATAGATGCACTACAAAGCAACACCGATGTCTTAGTAGAAGCGTGCGATGAGATAGGTCTACAGGTAAACATAGATAAAACAAAATACATGATAACAAGCCGAAGCACAGGGAATGAAGGAGTTAAAAACATAAGAATTAGGGATGAGGTCATATATAAAGTAAACAAATTTAAATACTTGGGAGCATACGTAACAAGCAAAAATGAGGTCACGGAAGAAATAAAAAGTCGCTTAGTATCGGGGAACGCATGTTTCTACTCAGTCCAAAAACTTCTAACATCGCTATTAATATCAAGGAAATTGAAATTAAAAATATACAGAACGGTTATTCTGCCGGTAATACTTTACGGTTGCGAAAGTTGGAGTACGACCTTAGCAGATGAACATAAATTACGTGTATTTGAAAATAAGGTTTTGAGAAAGATATATGGGCCGAAACGGGACGAGATGACTGGAGAGTGGAGGAGACTGCATAATGAAGAACTCCACGGACTGTACGATTCACCAGATGTTGTAAAAATAATGAAATCGAGACGACTAAGGTGGTCAGGGCATGTAGCTCGGATGGGGGAAAAACGAAGATTATATTCTATCCTGGTTGGATGGCCCGATGGAAAGAGGCCATTGGGAAGACCGAGACGTCGTTGGGAGGACAATATTAGAAGAGATCTTGGAGAAGTAGGTGTTCGTGATGAAAACTGGCTTGATACTGCCCAGGATATAATCCAATGGCGAACGTTTGTTACTGCGGCGATGAACTTGCGAGTTCCATAAGCCATAGAGTTAGTTAGTTAATTAAAATGAATACTTAGAATTCAAATCAAATATATCATCTTATAACGCATAAATGTTTCTTATATGTCTCGCCTGATTGCCGGAAAGTAAGTGCCAGTGTAGGATGTCCGTACCTGTAATGTGCCAGTTTCTAATGGTTGACAAATAAGGGAAACAAACGGTAGTAATAGAGTTTACATTCGATACAGTAGTAAACAAAATACGTTTTATATTTCCGTAAGGTTAAATAGTGTAGTCTCCAAACGCTGTGCAATTAGAAAACGCACTGTCACCCCTCAAAATCACTTAAATGTGTAAAGTGAATCTAGAAGAGAGCAGAGCGCACAATAAAAGGACAGAGCGACAACTAATACATGATATACGTGCATATATACTAGAAGCTACGGTACAGTGAAGTAATTAATTATTTTATCCCTTTTTTGTTCAAGGAACAATCTATAGTAAATGGAATGAATGATTTACACTGGAACAATCGTAGTTCACAATTGACTATTTACAACTGGTCACCTACTGGTACAACTTCACCTTCAGTAATAAATGATCAAATGCGAGCTGCTTTTTCTTTGATTTTTTCTGCACTGTCTCAGGCTTTGTTTCGTAGACCAAATAACTATTTTTATATTATTATTATATAAACGTCAGTTCTTGTTTACGCTTGAAATTCTCCTTATTTGGTCAACCATTGGTACGATCACCTTATATATTTTCAACACGCTGCAAATAGAAACAGATGAGGCTATAAGCATTCCTCGAGTATGTTGATACGGATTGCTTTAATTCTTTCCCTTCGTAGCTTACCCACTTACGTAGTTAATTAAGTAATTCTTGATATTAGTTACTTCTGTTATATGGCAGGTGAATGTACTTTCAATATAATTATTTTGGATGCATCCAATGCAGAGAGTGATACAAAATCAAGTGGGAAGGGCATGAATGCAAGAACACCTTTTCAAGGATACATGTGTGTTGGTTCACTCACATCACTCTTTGATTTTACATCTCATTCTTCTGCATTGTACGGAACCGAAATAATGCAAATAACTACATTGGAAATGCACAATTCAATGCCATATAACATAAGTAACTTATAGAAAGAATTACAGTTATTGCAATGTTATCTTTATTCCGATAAATACAGACTGATTTTGCTAGATGTAGCTTGTGATCTATTTAAAAAGGATCATGAATTACATTTTTGTATGTAGTTAAGGAGATGCATTCAACAGAATAGTAAAGCACCTCAACGCTCTATGTACGTACAAACGCGTGAATTATGTTTACAGTTCTTTTGTGCAAGAGAATGTGAAAATGTATAGCTTATTACATTCAGAATGGAATCATCTTATAAATAGTATACAAGGGAGCTTTCTACGAAAAGTTCTACTTATGGAGTTCTTTCCCTCAACTACACCCGACGGCTCTACTCCGAATGTTATTAGTAACTTTGACTTAGATGTAAGTCATGCCCATGTGGAAAGTCACGGTTAGGCCTACATAACTAGTAATAGTCACTACAACCCGAGAGTTGAAAACAAACAAATGCGTTGCCCACCCTTTTCTGAAACAGTTTTGTAATTGTATAGACACACGTGCATTACTGGAAAGTATTCTACCAAGAATATTTAAAAGGAATTATGGGAACCGCTAAGGATACATACTCGAAGGAATAGTAAAGCGACAATATCATACATTCCGGACATCAGCCATCAGAGTTCAGATTGTCTTTTCCTTTCTCTTGTTCAAGACACATTAGAAAACTATAATCTATTGTGCTGTTTACACATTATACATTGCACACAAATATATTGCCTGTAAAATTGTCCTAAAGAGTGCATCTTCGTAAGTATTTCTTGTATAAACATGGACGACCATCATAATTACATTGCTAGGTAAGAAAGCAACGTTATTTCCGAAAGTATACAAAGATACGTATGTAGGAAAATATAAATCATACATTATAATCAGCATAGTTGTCCGCCATATTCCTACGTAATTTAAGGCCGCGTTAAACACTTAAGGGAGGAAAATCCCGTCCTTAAGTTAAGGACGAGTTTGAGGAACTGTTAACCTTGAGGGAGGATGGTGAAACACTTTGGAGCTGTTAGGAAGCGTCTAATGGACTTAACGCTTTCTTAACATTTAAGGAAGGTCGGTGAAACCGGCCATTAGTGAATGTGATCAAATAAAAATATTAAACATGCGAAGAAAATGATTTTACTACAACTGATCAAATCATTTGCGTGCATATCAACATTTTTTTAAAAACATCTTCTTTACTGCTGTTTTACCCAAGTAACTCATTTCCAAAAACAAACAAGCTCTTAACCCATGTAGCCCCATTCACCACTTAACAACGACATTCAATTATCAAACTTACCAAGTACCTTAATTGCATAAACGGCAAACGCTGGGGTGGCATTACTCTCCTAGAAGCGAGGCGCGTTGAAGGATGAAAACATAGCTCCGATCTCTTTTTATCGCTCGATATTGAAGAGGCCCAACCATCAAAGCATTTTAGTTTAAAGGTTGTTCGTTACTGAAGAAGTTATAATAAAAAAATACTCTAACAATACTCACACACACATATTATTATATTCCGTCATTTACAATTACAATTTACTTACTACTGGGTAAATATAACCATCCTTTTCCCTCCAAATTTCAGTCAGCTCCTGAAAAATGTTCTGTTTAATATGTCCATCTTGAATTTGATCGTCGTCTGGATCGTGTCTTTTCTCTAGAAATGCAGTGCAAAACATTTGTCGTCCATCTTCAATCTTTTCGTCTTGCCATGCGATCGATGCATCGACACGCTTATCTTTCTTTGAGCTTTGATCACATTGTGTACTTTATTGAGATTTAATACGTTCATTCGTCCTCCTGTCCATCTTAGATATTCCTAGCATGTATTTTGTCTTTGTTTTTTGTGTAACTCTTAATTTTTTAATCATTTGCATATTCCATGTGCATGTTTTGAAACAGTCAGAGGTAAGTCAGACTGAACCTACCCTTTACGCCTGAGACATATTGGTACTTGCTTTTTAAATTATACTTCAATTTTCCAAATGATTTCCATGTCATTTTTTACAACAAGCTTTTATTTCCTAAGTCATTTTGACGTTGATATTTTGAACTGTCCTAAGTAAATATACACTGTAAAAAATAGTTGTGTTAATTCAACACAATGCGGTGTCCCAGCGTGACTACCACTTTTGTGTGTTAAATCAACACAACATACTGTGTTGATTTCGGTACTGTGAAAAAAAAAGTTACGGAGGCAATGAGATTTGAACATGGGTTGTTCAGTTAGAAGTCGAGCGTCTTACCGACTGAGCTAAATCGTCGGACAGAAAATGAAGTAGATGCAAACGATATTTAATGAACAACATTTGAATTAAACGACTACACTATAGATTTAAACAGTGTATGGGTTCTAATATATGTTGTTGAACCCCCAAAACAAACAAAGATACTTGCACGACTTATCACATGCTTTAATCACTTCCTATTTGTCAATTGGAAAACAGAATTCCCATTCATTGAGAATAATTCTATTTCTATGAAAGCAAGCAAGATGGTGGAAGCCGAACACTTGAGCAGCATTATTGCTTTCTTATCGTAATAATATGTCGAATGCTGCGCTTACTTTCATAGAAATGGAATATATTCTCAGTAAATGGGGATTTTGATGCCTAATTGACCAATGAAAAAGTGATTAAACCATGGCATAAGTCGTGGGAGTAACTTTGTTTGTGTTTACGGTTCAGCAAGATTTTTTTAGTCCTCTATATTGTTTCAATCTAGTGCTCTTTCCGTCTGACGATTTAGCGAAGTCGGTAAGACGCTTGACTTCTAACTGAGCAACCCATGTTCAAATCTAGCTACAGCCGTAACTTTTTTTCTTCCAGTACCGAAATCAACACCGTGTAGTGTGTTGATTTAACACACAAAAGTGGTAGTCACGCTGGGACACCGCATTGTGTTGAATTAACACAACTATTTTTTACAGTGTAGTCATCAGCTAAGCCAATCTTCTCTCCGTGAATCTTTATTTCTATTTTTCAGCATACTGGTTGTTCAATACTTCTGTATTTTAAATTCATATAAGTCGATTGCTACCCCTTAAGGAAATGCTAAGTTTTGCTTATCTAAAAGTATGTAATAAGCAAAAACGAGAGCACGAAAGAAATAAAAAGTCGCTTAGAAACGGACATCTTATATTGCTATTCAGTCCAGAAACTCCTACGCTCGCGATTAATATTAAGGAAGTTGAAATTGAAAATATACAAAACGGTTATTCTGTTACTAATAATTTACGGTTGCGAAAATTGGGGTACGGCCTTAACAGATGAATATAAATTACGTGTGTTTGAAACTAAGGATTTTAGAAAGATATACGGGCCGAGACGAGACGAGATGCCTGGAGAATGGTTCAGACTTCATAATGAAGATCTCCACGGACTGTACGACTCACTCGATGTTGTAAGAATAATGAAATCGCGCACACTAAGCTGGGCAGTCCATGTAGCTTGGATGGGGCAATATCGTTTGGTTGGAAAGTCGGAGGGAAAGAGACCGTTGGGAAAACCGAGACGACGTTGGGAGGACAATATTAGAATAGATCTTAGAGAAGTAGGTGTTTGTGATGAAAACTAGCTTGATGTGGTACAGGATAGAATCCTATGGCCAACCTTTGTTACTGCGGCGAGGAACTTGCGAGTTTCGTAAGCCAAATGAGTAAGTAAAAGCATTAGAAGTTTAATCATAAATTTCGCTCGCAAGAATAGAAGTCGGAAGAAATTGTTGGTGCTCTGTTTTGAAAGGAGCAGTACACATGTATGCTCATTGCTCACCCACCCCTGATGATAATCTAAAAGAAATACTAGTTTGGATACAAGGAAAAAGTTTCAAAGAAACTTTGATGAGCAGGCTGCATAACGAAGAATACCACAGACTGTATGATTCACCAGATATTATAAGAATAATGTAATCACAACTAAGATGGACAGATCATGTAGCTCGGATACGGAAAAACGAAATTATATTACATCGGGATTGGTCAAGGGGAAGGAGAGAGACCGTTGGGGAAACACGCGTCATTGGAACTACAACCTTAGAATGGATTTTCGAAAGCTAGTTAGTTGTGGAAACTGGATTGATGTTTCCTAGGAGATAATTAAATGGTGAACGTTTGTTACTATGGCGATGAACTTGCGAGTTCCGTAAGCCATAGAGTTGGGTCCGAAGTTGAAACTGTTGTATCTCGAAACGAATTATTATCTAGACATTATTAACATTTAAAAAAAAACAAATGTCTGATGAGGAGTGAATGTCTGATGAGGATCTTTGCTAGAAGGTCGAAACGTTACGTGTAATTTATTTATTTTTTACGAATAATATAGTCTTGTTCAG
This sequence comes from Lepisma saccharinum, assembly GCA_022664845.1. Taxonomy (NCBI): domain Eukaryota; kingdom Metazoa; phylum Arthropoda; class Insecta; order Zygentoma; family Lepismatidae; genus Lepisma; species Lepisma saccharinum. Next base: position 7,397 of record JAGDQP010013203.1, on the reverse strand, counting down.
CAGTTCAGTGTTTTTGATCTTAATTGCAAGGCGTGCAACTATGTTTTGCTGTCAGTTTAACATTTTTTAAATTAAGTTTCAGGAGTAGAATAGGAATATAGTTTGGAAAACACTTTACCAATCTAACAGTTAAGCGTCCTAGCAATTTTGCCGGCCGGATAGTCGTGCAGTCCACGGCGGTAGACCAATGACTCGAATGTCCCGGGTTCGAGTCACGGCAGGGGCATGGGTGTGGATTTTAATAGCTAAATTACGAATCGTGACGGGCCGAAGTCCAAACTTACTAGACTGGTCCATATAAAAATAAAGTTTACCCAAGTTTATTCTAGCAATTTTGTGAAAATCTATTCCAAAATTTTAAACTGTTTAGCGTATAGTTTAGGAAAATTTAAATATTGTATACAGTTTTACCATAGAATTTCTAGTCATTATCATTATGCGTACTTTTCTACATTAGAAGTCAATTCTTATACTTAAGTTTCCTATAATACTTACAATATTATTTTTTTTCCAACTAGCTGAAAAACATGTTTTAATTATAAAGCACACATTTTCTGATCGCCTTATGGACACAACATATCTGAAACTTCTTTAGAAGTATGCTATTGAATTTTTCTTCTCTATCCAGTGGCGGATTTACAATTCTTCCGCTTGTAGACATCCCAAAATTTCGCGCACTACTTTTTTGTTTTTGTTAGTTTTAATATGTTTCCTGGGCCCCAAAAGTACTTAGAACGAATTTGCAGCGAAAATGTAACGAATGTCTATTTTACCGACGAAGACATTTTGTACCACCGCTGAAATTATGTATGGGCTTACCGCCACCAAAACAAGTCAACAAGTGCTACCCAAAAGCACACCAGGTATAGAGTCCATATCTCAAATTTTACTATACTTTAAAACAAGAATTATCGAAATATTTGGTGTAAAAACACCACAATTTTGTTATGCAAGTTTGCGCCGCTGTGAAAACTACAATATTTGAGCCAGAAGAACCAAAATTTGTGACAAGCGCTGCCTTATAGTACTACCTTTTTTTTTTACCACGTATGAAATTAATACTAAAAATTTTAACTACATTTTCCATACAAGTCGCTCAAAAAAAAAGTAGGACCCGCGGTGGCTCAGTGGTAGAGCCCACACCTCTGGTGCGTGAGACCCTCAGTTTGATCCCATGTTTTTCCATATGGACTTTGTGGTGGACAGAGGCAGTATGTGTGGGTTTACTCGGGGTGTTCCCGTTTCCTCCTACTTGCTTCATTCCACCACTTCTTCCATCATCATCCATCCGGCCTGAGCCAAATGCGTAAGAACCTTAAATTAAATGCAAATTATAAAATTCGGGGAAGAAATTATACAAAAACGCCACCATTGAAACAATTATCTATACATGTTCTTGATATCCGAATTGTATTTGTAACGGAGATATCAATTTAATACTTGCGTTAGTTAACTTGTAGTACTTTGGTTTAACACCTGTTGGTAAATGTTTGTGCTTGTAAGTCAAATAGCTTCACGGGGGCACCAGACATCCATTTAATTACATACCTATTGGATTGTTTTTTACAATGTTTGTCTGAAGTTGCCTCAGAACGTATATTTGAGCGGATCAAGATACCGATTTACTTATCAGATAAGTGTTTTAATCGTTTATAATTTTCTCACTTACAATTTTTCACAGCTTCGTGCGTTTTTTTTACATCATTTGTATACAGTTAGCTATCTTATTTACTTAATATACTCTATTAATACCAATTACATGCAGAGAAGCAGAACTGAACCGAGTCAAAAGTGACCCGATGATCAGCTGATCAGAACATAGGTGACTGGGCGACCCGGTCCGAAAGTTGACCCAAGTGATCCGATTGACCCGGTCAGGAAAACATAACTTCGACTTTTGGTGTCGTATTTATCGTGCTCAGGGGGTAACGTCTCCGATCTTGGTCACCTCCTGACAGAAACACTGTACAAGCGCAAGGAAATAATTAAAAGCTCTGTTTTGTTCCCCGGGTTACCGGGTCTAAATAGAGTCATCGGGTCGGACCAGATCTGAAGCCTAGACCCGGTGACCTGGTTCAAAACTTGACCCGAATAACCCGTTTTAGATCTGCAGAGAAATACCGAAAGGTCAGCATTTCTATTGATCATTCAGAAATCATGAATCATTATCGGTACAAATCGGGGAAGCATATTACTTACGGAGTTATTGCTGTTACTTCACTGCAAACTTAGGTTGTCAAAGAGTTTAGATAGCTACATTCAATGTCGCCAATAATCAGAATTATTCGCGAGTTACATTAAAATTGCCTGAATTATTTAAAAAAAAAAAATACCGCCTCCCAATATTTGCCGCCGTAGGCAGCTGTCTACTCTGCCTTTGCGTAAATACGCCCCTATGTTCTAGCAATTTTATTTCATTACGTGTTTCATATTGGTTACTTTTGTATTTTATAATTAAGTTTAAATGTTGTTTAAGTATTTGGTATATCAATACATCATTGTAATTGGGCACAAACCAATACATTGTAATTGGGCAGTTGGATACCAGCAAAATAAAATGCATTAAATTAAACAAGTGGTAATGTTTTCAGCTTTCTGTGTGATGTCTAATTGTTGCAATCGCGAACTGTTCTGATTGATCATAAATCTTTCATGGAATAATAATAGAATATGTGTAGAAGGAAATATTTTACATTTTACCTAGACGATATTTAAAAAAATAAAGACATCTGTCAAAGGATAATTACAATAACAATTTAGAACATGACTTGTTAATTGCTTATGGTTGTTTTCGAGAATAAAATTGAGTACAGTCATTTTTAGAGATTTTGGTAAAAATTTCACGAAATGGTTTTCGTAAAATAAACACCGAACGGCCGTAGCTCAGTTGGTGCATCGTTGACTTAGCATTCAGAACTTTCTTAAAATGATCACAGCGTCCGTCTACCCTTACTGAGTTTTTTTCCAGGGTGTTTCTCCAGTCGCACCAGACAAATGCCGAGTGGTACCCACTAACTTGACCCTGGCCTAGTACCTTCCAACATCCTCTCCCAACGCTATTCCGGCCTGAGACTAAGATGCCTAAATGCCATAAATAAATTCAATTCACCAAATGTAAAGGTCTTTGACACATTACTACTGTACGGCTGGTTAAACTCCACATTATTTAATAGAGGGGGAGCTAGGATACCCCACCCTAAGACTGAATGAAACTACCGTAGTATTTTCAGAAACTTCAAACATCCCTGATTCACATTAGAAATGTTAACACAAGAAAACTTACTTTAGCTTGAATGAATTGAGGAGCTTGCTATAAGCCTTTAATGGTTTTGGATAAGAAAGAGGAACAGAGGTAGGACCCAGTTGGAAAATATTCAATCCTTTACATTTAGAAATTATTGTTTTGCCCTCTGAGTGATACATAATATTTCCTCGAATACTCAAAAGAGAAATATGAATTAATTTCCCTATAGAAAGGACTGTCCAAATATCCTTGCAAGTCGGCAACACTGTTCATCCCTTTTCGTGCATCGACCACCCTGTTTGACTCCTTTACTTCATCCCTTTCCGTTGTCATGGTGACGAATTCTTCAGTTTTACCTTTCAATGTCAAATTCGTTCTCCTGTTTCTCTTCGATTGTTGAACACAACGCCGATAATTTTATTGTGCCTACCTTTTATTGTGTTAAGGAAGTTGTCGACAACAGCTTCGAAGGAGCTTCACTTGTGAACAAAACAAATTCTGGTAAACGAAGCTCTTCCAGAGGTGGAGAGGGAAGCAGTGGAGTGGTTGCAGGGGGATAGAGAAGCAGTCAACTAACACGTTAACTGTTTAAATCAATAAAACGAAACGAACGGAAACGCAATTGCATTTCATATTTATAATGATTTTATTGTTCTTTAAAATGCACCTGAAAAATGTTCTGCAGTGGTTATAACAATGAAAGGATGAATTGAGATCGCATGTAGTATTTTTATTATGGTTATAACACATACAAACATACTTTCATTTGATCATGTTTTTATCACTACTTTCTTCATCATTCATTCTGTTTAACAGAAAGATTTTACACGAATTCTAAAGAAATACAGTAAAACTACATCAATAGGACTTTACGTGTAGAATAATATTATTTCAGTAATAAAGTATTTACCCTTAAAATTTAGTAGAGTTAGTTCCTACATGATTATATGGTTTGTCGTGTGACAGTGGCGGTTCTTCAGGTGAAGTTAGTGAAGCTGTACTTCACCTATTATTTTATTCTTTCATTGACTAAATATATAAAAATTGTTTCTGAAAGAAAATGAAGTAGCCTAACAAAATTCCAGCAGAAAAACAAAATAAACTGTTTCCAATTTTGTATGCAGCATAAGTAAATATTCTAGCGCTAGAAGGCACCGTATTCTTACGAAGCTGAAAACGTTACTTTTATATATATTCGAAAAAAATCTAGCTATAAGTGCTTTCTATGGCGGGGACAATTTTACCGCGGTGAAAATTTTTCCGTTGACGGGACGGTGAACTTCTGGTTGCCATGACAACCTAGACGCTGCAGGCTATACTGGCCAGTGCGAGATAGCGTTGAGGATAGCGGAAGAGAACCTGCAATCTGCTTTCAAGGAAGTTACTTCTCTTCCGAGTTTCGCCTGTTCAGTGTGCAAGTAAAGTAAATTTGTCCCCACTGTATCAGCACCATGTGTATCTGTACAATTGTTCGTCTTTTGTTCATGTATGTATAGTGAAAGGGAATGACGATTTTGACATGGCCTTTTTATAGACAAATATCCTTGAATAAGTATGTATGTCAGAGCTGTAATAGACCTAGTGCCAAGTGAGTTAATTCAGGCGCACAATGCTAGATATTACGAATTAATTTCAAGTATTCTACTTCTGTTATGTATGAGGTCCTTGACTAAGCTATAGAAGCCAGTCTCAATATATGGCTATGTAATTGGTTGATTTTTATAAAATGCTAACCTTATTTAAAATGTACTCTGGGTAGAAGTAGAATATTTCAGTTTACGATAACTCGATATATTAGAGATTTCACTGATTTGTAAGGCGTGGTGAAACGGATTTGCAGAAGTACGAAGATGGTCATGGTTGGAACTAAAGGGGTGTTCGTCAAACTTTATCCATATGTGTAAATATTAATTGCATTTTTAGTCCGAATATATAGATTTAAAATATATGCCATCCGCTACGTTCATTTTTTTTCACCCTTATTTATACATGCCCAGTCCACGTTGCCTAGTGATCTTTCACCACAGATCATTGATAAGGAACCAGCACAAGTTCAATGAACCTTTGAACATCCATGCGTTCTGACAGATATTTTCATATTTCCTCCATTAATTCCTGGATATCATCTAGAATAGAGACCTTAGACGTTCTATTCATCTCATTTCCGTCTGAAGTTGAGCTCGCTGAGTGATTACACACTTAAGACGTCAATGATGGACTGCTGGTAAATATTGAAATATAAATTACATATATCAACATGCACGGCAGTGCATGAGCCAAGTTCTTCACGTCAGAAAACGTCAGCACTGCCAGAAGCATGTTATACAGGAACAAGAGTTTATGGGAAAATCGACGATTTGGGGGCCCCGTAAGAAAAAAGATGTTAAAGATAGGAATATGAGCTTTTCCCGTTAAGGAGATATGGTAAATATGTGCAGATGTACAAAATTTCATATTCGTATTTCAAACTATGTTCTAGTTGTGGACCACTGAAATTGCACATTTTAGGCTAACTGACTCACTCACTCATCATATTGTTTAGGGTGTTTGGAGTAAGCTAGAAACATGAAATTTGGTATGAAGGTAGAGGTTGATAAGTAGATAAAGGAAAAACTCCGACATTTTCAAAAGGTCGCCATCTTGGATTCAAAATGGCCGCCAAACCTAAAATTTCAAAGAATACACAGCCTAAACAACTAAAGATAGAACAGTGAAATTTGGTATGAAACTACATCATTGATAGCAAATTAAGAAAACTTTTTAAAAATTTGAAAAAGTCGCCATTTTGGATTCAAAATGGTCGTCAACCCTAAAATTTTAAAGAATACACAGCCTAAACGGCTGCCGCTAGAATAATGAAATTTAGTTTGACAGTACAACATTATTAGTAGATTATGAAAATATTACAAAATATCTCTAAAGACGCCATCTTGGATCCAAAATGGCGGGCGTCATAAATCCATTTTCCAACTGCCTGAGCCAGAGATACGAAATTTGGCATAATGATGTATTATCAAGAGTAGTTTAGGAAAACTTAACAACGTTTTAAAAAATTCACCATCTTTGATTCAAAATGGCAGCTGAAATACCATTTTTCACATCATTCGAGATAGAGAAATGAAATTTGGTATGACAGTGTATCATCACGAGTATGTCACGAAAATATAAGAAAACGTTAAAAATGTGTCCATCTTCTATCCAAAATGGCCGCCTAAGCCAAACTTTATAACGACTGAAGCTAGAGAAACGAAATTTGGTATGAAGGTGTACCATTACGAGTAGGTTAGAATAAATTCGGCTCGTCTCCCCTACTAGGGTACAGTTCCCAGCTGGAGCCTGATTGCGATAAAGGGGTGCGCCCCAGCGAGGCCATCTTGGAATTCTGGGGGCAGCGCCCCAATGAGGCGAAGCGAGTATATACATTACAAGTGTAAAAAGCTGCGAAATACGAGCAAAAGCACCAGGGGTGCAAACTGTCCAGTCAACTCCTTCAACCTTAAAAAGTGGTGAAATGGAATATGGATGAGCCTAGTTCCTCGCGCCAACTTCCAATACTCCTGCGTGTCCCACCAAGCTTTACTCGTCACAAGCGTTAGCACTGCCAGGAGCATGTTATACAGGCAGAATGTGGAAGTTTCCCCATTCGGACGCAGTGCTCTGGAGTATGAGGGAATATCTGCATCATGTGGCGCAGTGCACTGCAGATTCTGGTTGTGATAAAAAGACGCAGTTCCTCCAAACTCCTCAAGTTCGATGTGCGGCCTGCCGTGGGATTCTTGGCGCAGCGACGCGAGCGAATCGAAGGGAGTATAAACACGCACGGCAGTGCATGCAGCCGAGTTCCGCGTGTCACAAAACGTCAGCATACTATACAGGAACAAGAGTTTATTGCGAAATCAGCGATTTTGAGGTTCTGTAAGAAAAAAGATGTTAAAAATTGAAATATGAAATTTCGAAGTATGACGGTATATCATCACTAGTAGATTACAAAATATCTGCAAAGACATCATTTTGAATCCAAAATGGCTGACTTCATAATCCATTTTCCAGAACGTTTGAACTAGGGATACGAAATTTGGCATAAAGGTGTATTAACAAGAGTAGTTTAGGAATAATTTACATTTTTGAAAAAGTTGTTAACTTGGATCAAAAT
>JAGDQP010013202.1:0-48417 GCA_022664845.1 Lepisma saccharinum | reverse complement strand
AATATGTTACAGAAGTGTCAAATGAACGCTTTTGTGTTTTAAAAGTTGAAGTATGCATGATTTTCCTGTTTAATTCTGAATGTTGTAACATTTTTGTGAAAATGACGTAATTTCATTACTCTTCTACGTTCTTTTCACGTTAATTCCACCTCTTTTATATGATGTGATATGTATGTAATATGTTACATCTAACAGTGTGTGCCGTCAGTTGTGTACACCTTCTTGGAACCTCCTTTTGTGGTGTCACTTAGATAAATAAAGAAAGAAATTACATGTCTCATTTGTTCTTCAAAATAGTTGGTTGAATTTCTTTAACCCTATTTACTCGCAAAATAAAATTCACACATTCCTTGCGTCAAATCTAGACCTAGACAGCAACTACCTTTCAATAAATGAGTACGGTCCGCTTGACATGGAAACATTTATGATATTATAAATCATAGCCTTTGTATTTCATATATTCCATCAAAATCGCCATGGTTATATACCATAGCATTTTGACATATTGCAGCTATTTTGCTTTGACACGGTAACATGTTTGTCGTACTATGCATGCACTATGATTTATCGTAACATAATTGCTTCCATGCCAAGTGTGCTTAAGAAAATTTGCAGATAGCATCCGTTTGAAGAATGTTCAGTTTATTCAATAAAATTATAGAAAGAATCAATGAAATTAATCCACTGTACCATCACCATATATTTTTCGTAGTATGAATTAATTTAAAAAAATATATAAAAATTATGAGCTAATTCTATTTTGTACTCGGTTTCGAGTAATTGTTAGTGCATCTATAGAACACTGTAATTGAATATAATGAATCGAATTCCGCTGTGTTCCAGTAAATAAATAAATAAGAACGTATTATAAGGAATTTGCATAACATGATTGAAAAGCAACAAACAAGCTTAATTTTAATACAAAATAAGTGCAAGAAAATTAAGTACAAATATACGCAAAATATTTTATGGTTTGATTCCTAATTTAATCCTATAGAAGTTTCGTTCTGTACTGAAAATTTCGAGCACAAGTCTTTTTGGGACTCATTTTCAGGACCGCTTACGTTGCTTGTGGTTAAGGTGAGTAGCCAATTGAAATACATGGTGTAGTTTTATTACGTGTTATAATCGGCTATTCACCCAAATCGAAAGCTACGCAAGCGGGCTTGAAAATGAGCCCTCGGTGTTTATTTCCACCAAATGGCATACTATTTCTATCTGCCACTACCTGTAGCGCGCACTCCCGCGCAGTATTCTCTTTATTGAACTTCCTTGTGCATGTGTGGATTCTGAAACAGCCATGGCGGAGGTAATGTGTTTTTATTAAAATTATTTGTATCTAGATTGTATTCAATTAATCGTATTATTTTATGTATAAATACATTTTACAGTAAGACTGAAATAATGGTCAGCGTCAATAGATGAGTATATTCACACGAGAATGTATGGATTTTGGTTGGAATACTGTGGACAAGTATAGCAGGACGTGGTATTTTTAAGGGTAATATGAATTAGCCTTGTCCAAAAAATGTGAATGCGTTTGAGGCTAGGTTGAAGTGATTAATTTATCGGATAAAGTTCCGCAGACCCAATCCATCCACTCTAACTTCACTTTTAAACAGTAAGTAAAGGGTTGTGTCAACTGTGTAAGGTTTCTAAATGCCTATGAACAAAAAAAAAAAAAAAAAAAAAAGTAAACGGTAAAAAAGAATGAAGAGAAGTTAATTGGATTGGCTCTGCGGAATAATAACGGCATTACTTCCAAAGTTGGTCGGTCGTCTGGTTTTCGACTACAAGCCTGATGAAAGCTACGAAAATTTTTAAAATCATCATCAGGGTGGAGATGTTCACATTTGTTATTAATAATTGCTTTCTTGCACTTCCCGTACATTATCTTAAATTAGTGACCATGGGAACGTGGAGGTTAGGTAATGTTTGGTGCGGTCATGTATATTATCAAAATCTATTTTCATATGTTCATATTTATTATTAATATATTGGTTGCTTGCATTTTCGTAGATCTCTTAAATTACTGACCATGGGAACGAGGCGGTTAGGTAAAGTTAGGTGCTGTCATGTATCTTTACACTTTTTGTTCTCATACGTCACAGTTCTTTTCGTCGGAACAAATCTTACCACACACTGCAATTTGTTGTTCGATTTATTCATCCATGACTTTCACAGTTTCAAAGATTTTTCTCAGTATCACCGTATTGTTTCACAAGCTGTAATACTGTTAACTCACATCCAGGACAACGTTCCTGTACAGCTGTAGCAATGTTCACAATATAAATGCTCGTAACTTTCAGGCAATCCAATCGTGCAGTAACCTTCCGCCAAGTAATCCACTCCGCTTCCCAAATAGTTCATGTTTATCACCGATTATACAATATAATAAACTCAACTTTCGCTCTTTTTTATATATATTATTAACCAAACGGACGACCAACTTTGGAAGTTAACCCATAATAACAAATTCTTCATTTAGAAAGTCAGCTGGTGACCGATATTCAATATATGTAGTATGTCTTAATGATGCTAGTAAATATTATGGCTAATTATTAGGGTATAAATTTACGGTTCCTGATTTCTTTTGAAAGTTTCCTTTCGGGAAATTAATGTAGGATGTATTTGAGTATGATCTTTGCAATCGCACTTATGATTCGTTGTCGGGTTAGATGAGGTTCGATCGTATGTAATCAGCTGGCGAACGAGGCACTAAGCACTGCAGAAGCATCTAAAAACAGTATTACAGGGGTAAACTAAGGATAAACTACTTTATGGCCAGCACCTACTCAGCCATTTAAATGCTCTATTCCACTCATTACCTTCTCAATAATAACCAAAACACGTAACCACGGCCAAAACTCTAAAAGTAAGAAAACCCATGTTTCATTATCTCGATAAATATACAGACCATTTCATATAAATATGCGTGCTGCGGATGAATACTAATGTCGGCAAATACGCGCTCGATTACATCAACATATAAGGGAAGTGAGTAGATTGCTGACCCGCTCTGTGAAGGCCATTAACAACCGAATCAAATCGAATCTACCCTTACGTAATCTAGAAGCTGTTTATTCAGTTTAGAATGCAAGCAAACGAAATTTAACCTTTGGTTCTAAATCGTGAGGGGGGGGGGGATCAGCCATCTACTCCCTTCCCATATATAAACCTGGCCTGTCAGATTCATTAATTTATTAGGTTATAAGGTCAGATTAGTTTCGTTCCTTTTCATTATACCTGATTCAAATCGCGTACGTGATGTTACCCTCCAGCAACGCCGCCACTGCGGACGAAGCCAAATAATTCCACCTCATTATTGCTTTTCTCGGGTTAAGTATAGTAGTGATGGACCAATTTTAAGAAATTTACAGGTTGAATTGAGTGTTGTTTGTGATGAAATGTGAGGGAAATTGTAATGTGGGTAACATTAAAAATGAATAATAATGTTGTAGTGAGTTTTTAAGACGCACTGTATGTGGTGGCGGAAGGGACTACTTGGCGTAGAGTTACAGTTGTTGTCATGTGGAAGCGGGTAAGGTAGTGTTTAAATGGCGCTTGTTTGTGCGTTACGAGCGTAACAAAGAGTGTAAAGATACATGACCGCACCAAACCTTACCTAACCTCCACGTTCATATGTTCACTAATTTAAGATAATTTACGAAAAATGCAAGTATGGAATTATTAATAATAAATAGGGTGCCGACAGTGTGTAATGTGTATGTTTTTAGTGGGTTTGGTTTGGTCCGTCACTACTATATAAATGTTTTTTTCTCTCATGTCACACCTGCCAGACTATAACATTACCTTTCTCCTGTAAAATTTTAATTTTGTGCGGTACATAAGGTAAAGTGAGCTCCATTTTTTTTTTTTTTTCTTTCGAGATATGAAAGTATTGGGGCTGCTTCATTAGGGCAGCACCTTATGGCTTCTGATTCTGTAACATTAGCTCAGGTCAGGTTGGATCGAATGAAATGTGAAATAGTGCAGGAGCCTTGATTCGAGAAATCAAAACTTTTCAGCGTGGAAAGACTTATCCAGAAGAAGTTTCGAGTCAGTCGAATTTGTAAAAGTTACAGAAAAGAAATTATGGTTTGAAATTTGTTGGTATACTGACAACGTGTAAGAGGACAGAATGATGAAAGTGAAATGCATGAAACCAGACCATTACCCAAATGGAGTAATAGCGTATCCATAACTACCCCTCCGTCGCATGGCGGACATTTCATTATAACAGAACGTAGTTATGAAATGCTAACCCGCCCTCTCTCCTTTGACAATTTCTTGTGAGGAAAGCATGGCTAGCGTAAAGTTGTCTGACCACATCCGATGTTTATAAAAAAAAAAAAAAGTCTGGAGCTCGTTTCGTACGATGTTCGGATAATGATTGCAATGCTGAGCCCTAAGCGCGGTTCATTCTTTTTATGGTCCAGTATGTTTTATTATCATCAGTATTTCCAGCATAGAAAGTTACATAATTACATTGTAGTGTTTGAAGGCATTTCTGTGCCTTTATTTTTTTAAACAATAAAGTGAGATTTGTTTTTCGTCGTTTACATTATAACGATATTTATTATTTATTTGACCACGGAAACAAATGCATAGGGCGAAACATGACTTTCTGAGCTGCTTAATTCTACTTTATATCAACGGGAGAGGTATTGTACACGCATGTAAAATGTATTGAACTATTTGGCTGTGGTTCCGTAGTTAGTGAACACACACACAGTTTTTACTTTTGTAGTAATGCCGAACAGCGAAGACCGGTGGGTTAAGGCTAGGTTAGGTCTCTTTCGTGGTGTTTCAATCGCTTTTGTGGTGCGTTAGAATTTTTTTTTATCGTCCCTTCCCCCTTTTTTATGTCCAATTTCGGAGTCTCACACGAGTACTCTTGTGTGCTATGTAAAAGGTTGCATTTTTAAATTTGTGCATCTTGTACGTCAGACCATACTTGAACGCCATGCAACTAGACTACAGGTGTGCTTTGTTAGTACAGTTGGGTGTTTCTCCAGAACTATCCCCGTGATGGTGTCAGGTTTTTGGGACGGTGTAGGACTCTGTACTAAGAAGTTAATTTTAACGGAGTTTTATTTTAATATTTAGGCAATGTAAAATAAATCACAGAAGTATGGTGTTAATCTTTAGGCTATAATTTGTGAGACTCACTCAAATGAGGTACATAAGAACCTTGATTCGATATGTATTAAGGGACATACAATTTTTGTATTTGAGAAATGTAAAAATACCGCAATAATGAACTGAGGAATTCACATCTTATACACAGAATACAACAGTGTTTTCAGTTTTTTTTTTTTTTTTTTAAGTGCCTCTCATTGTATTGCTTCTGTGGCGATACCGGTACCGCCATTAATATTGTTTTGTCTGTAATAGTAAATCATGCGGCACTGTTCAGCAGTTTAGGAACTATTTGAGAGAAGGTGAGTTATGCAGCCTAATGTTCTGTAGGTTTAGCTGGAAGGGTCAATTTCGAGCATCACTTTAACCTTTATACGCCGAATGATGCTGTGATTGTCCATGGCTTGAACACGTCATAACTCGAGAGAGGTCGTTCGGGTTCACCCATTTGGACAAGGCTGCCTCCATTATTCTGTTTATGCTTTGAGGAACTTACAACTCGGCAAACAAAAAGATGTGGTACCGAACCGCCGTAACTAGAGCGTTGGCGTAGCATTCGGGAGGTCATGGGTTCAATCCCAGCGGCCAGCCATCCTGACTAAGGTTTTTCCCGTTACAGCAGGCAAGTGCCGGGATGGGACATAACCTTTCTTTATCTTTCCATCTCCCCTATCCCGGCCTGAGCCTTAGACGCCGAAAGACCGTAAATAAAAAATCAGATAAAAGATGCGGTAATTTTGAATCGAGACAGAGGGCTTGTACTTGAATGTAACGAATCTGTAAGAGGTATTTGATGGAAAGGGAATTCCATACTGCCAAATTCCTTTGAAATGTACGTTATACAATAAATTATTGTAGTGTGTTTGTGACGACCATGTTGTACACGATTTTGCTGTAATGGAATTCCGACTTGTATTTTCAATTAAAGTATTCATGTGTTTCTTTTTATATATTTTTAGGTCGACGAAACACAGAAGAAAAAGAGGACCTTTAGGAAATTCACGTACCGTGGCGTGGATTTGGACCAGCTGTTGGATATGCCAACGTAAGTATCTAGTAATTATGTAATACAGGGGTGCCAGCAAAGTTGAAGTCCAGCAACGATTATTTATTTAAAATGTTACTTGATTCTGTATATAGGCTGGTACATACTTCCTGAGATAGTGGTGTTTCCGCTTCCAGCTGTGACACATTTCCTTAGTACTTACATGTATGGTAAAATGATATCTAAAACACTTTTATTCCTTTTTTTTTTTCGACTTCCCATGATCTTTCAACATTTCTTTTAAGGAGAAATTTAAAATCTGTCGATGCAGCCGTTTTTGTTTATTTAGAGGGTCTAGTTTCATAGCTGTAGGCGAAACGACGTTATGCTACCATCTCTCTTTGAATTCAGTGCTGTAAAATGTAACTATTTCAACCATATTGCACGTTTTGAAGAAAAAAATTAAACCCATCTGGGCTCAGGTGGGTTTTTTCGTTTTTTTTTTTTTGTTTTTTTTTCGAGTCTTGCAAATAAATTGGAAATGTATGTAAACGTAAAGCTGTATACAAACCTCAGTTGGTAACGGTGAGGTATTACTATTCATTCGGGAGGCTCGGAGCGGACCGGTTGTGTTGTTGGAAGGCGAGCTTGTAAGCTTCATATTATGTGCACTGGATTCATGCCGCAGCGTGGTTCGGAGCCCAAGGTAATTGTAGGTCCCGGCATTCCGTCATTCATAGACGGGACAGGAAAATAAGGGAGACGCCCAGGCGGGATGGTCTCACTGATACGCCTGTGTAGGGTCTGGTTTAAAAAAAAAAGACCTTTAGGCAACTTTGGCTCAGGCTGGATTTGGTGGAATAAAGAAAGTGGGAGGAAACGGGAAAACCCACGTACCAGAGGTGAGTGCTTACCACTGAGCCACCACGGTCCGAGCAGGATCTGAATTGCTGCTCAACTTTCCCAGTATCACTTGGCCGTCCATCACACCAAACCACAATTGTCAGTGTAACATAGTATCCTCCTTTTTTCTTTATTCTCTCACGATTTCCTGATTAACTTTGTGTTCTGGATAGTAAGTGCTCAGGGACGGACTGGTAACCAAAGGTCCCTCGCGGTAGTGAGCGTTATGACGCGTGGGCTCCAAAAAAAAACTTGCAAGGGTCCTTAGACTTAGAGTACAGTCAGATCTTAAAATCCAAAGTATTAAGTAAATATAGTGTTTTAAAAGAATATGAATCATTAGAGCACTTATTATTAAACTTTGCTTTTTGTGAGGACCCTACAGTAGACCTGCTGGGATAACTTCACTATTGCATTTATGTTGGTGATAAGTCTTGTGTGTCAAAATTACTAATTTTGGAAGACCAGCAAGACCCTCACGTTACCAATAGTAGAAAAAATGGATTAAGTGTGGTCTTCTTTATTGGGTAATAATAAGCTTCCGAGACAAAAGGGTCTGGGACCCTCCCGGATTCCCGGCCGGACCAGTCCACCCCTTCAAATGCTGTATTAAGTATCTGTTTGAAAATTTATATTGTTATTGACGTGTAGAGTGCACTTTGCACTGAATTTGATACGACAAAGACGTAGTATATTATAGTTTTATGATAAACTTTAACAATAAGTTATTTGTAAGTAATTTGTTAATAAAGAATTGAAAGTAAGGAGCATCAAAATCGGTAATATTTTTAGTTCGAGTTAATTAATTCTAGTCGGTTAAGAAATCAACAGATGCAAAGTACTTTTAGTTTGTTTGTTTGGAATACTAACTCAGCTCCAATACTTCCTTGTTTTTCAATAACTCAAAAGATGCTGTAGTTTTTAGACAGCAATATTATTCTACAGTTAGAATGACAATCGTGGTTGTATTCTAACAATGGTTTCCTCATTTCAGGAATTATTTAAAGACAAAATTAATGAAAAAACGGACTAGGTTTTAAAGTTGTTTTTTTTCTTCAAGTGGGCCCAACCCGAAAAAAGTTCTTTTTTTTCTTCAAGTGGGCCCAACCCGAAAAAAGTTCTTTTTATTTTCGGGCTGGACCCACCTTGGCAAACCCTGTTGACAAGGTAAGAAGACTTAATGACAAGTCTTAAGAAATTTTACTGTTACTGTCCGCTGGACAAGCTTTGTGTGATACAGACCTATGGGTAGTCTAGTTGTTTCGATAAACGTAAAGCACAGTTGGTAGTTTTGTCATCTCTTAGTGTGTTCCTCTGTTCTAATTTTACATTTGATTTGTCTTTTCCAGAGAACAACTGATGGAACTGATGCACTCAAGGGCCAGACGCCGCTTTCAGCGAGGTTTGAAGCGGAAGCCAATGGCTTTGGTGAAGAAGCTGCGAAAGGCAAAGAAAGAAGCTCCACCAAACGAGAAGCCTGAGGTGGTGAAGACGCATTTGAGGAACATGATTATTGTGCCTGAGATGGTCGGCAGTATCGTTGGAGTGTACAACGGAAAAACATTCAATCAAGTAGAAATTAAGGTAAGGCACTACAATATGGAGGGAGCTATTCAAGTTCATATGTAAAAAGATAAATCAGGGGAGTTATTTTCAAAGTTTTGTGGTATGCAATTTAAACTTACTTGTAGTCGTAAGAGGTCTCACTACTCTCGCTTTTTTAATTTGTTATATATAACTAACAAATGACGAGCAACAATAATTTGGAAGGCGGCCCAGGGTACATACCGAAGGAAGTAATTCATCATTTCAGTGTTTTCGATGAGAAATTACGTCATACTTCACAGGTTTTCAAATTGTGCACCTAAGTGAAGCTCTTTCAAAATCTGAATTGATTTATTTGATGGGTGCTAGTAAGTATTATTGGGGTAGATTATTTTTCATTTTCCCGGTATTTTTTAAAAATCTAAAGAAGTGAGGTTGGAAGCACTGAGGCCTCTTAGTAAACAAGATTGTACTATATTGCAAACGTTATAGTTAATTTTTATTCGAGTCAACGATTGTGTTACGAACTTAAGTGTTCAGTGAACCGCCATCCACCGTGTTTAAACACTAAAAGATTTGCACCAAAGGTTAGCGTGCTAATCATTCAGCTAACTGGCAGCCTCACTTAGTTCATTTCCTTAGTGGAGTAACTGTCTCCCCCCAATCCGTCGTAGAAATGCACATATGTGTATATTCTGTGAAGTTATTTAGTTTGGATGTCGTTGGCACCGCATTTTGCCTTCTGATGTTTGAAATTGCTATTTGTATCGTGCAGTCTTGGTGGATGATTGAGAACTACTTTGATTTTTTCGTTATCGCACAAAGCTACTCGATTGTTTGCTCCAGTTTGCGATTTCTCTTTTAAACATTCCAATCCAGCAGCCGGCCATCCTGACTGAGGATCTTTCCTCACATCATGCTAATGTCGGAATTGTACTTGAACAAAGACTGGCCGACTTCCTTCCCATAAATCCTTTTCCCTACCTTCGCGACTTCAGCCAAAGACGCATAAACGCCTTAAAGACAGTTCTATCCTGCGTCAACAGTGGATTTTTCTGCTCTCTCTCCGGTATCGGTCAGCTTACTCCTGATTGTGCATTACGCAGATGCCTGTTCCTTTTTTTGATTTTCGCGGTTGTTTCAAAATCACAGGTTAACGAATAAAATAAAATGTTTTGTGTTCACATTTATGACGTAAGTAACGTGATACGGTAACGTATATACACTGAAATTTCGCCTTTTAACTTAATTTTAAATTAAGTCAAAACGCAGTGGTAATGACACCAGTAACGCAGTGGTAGTGACACCTTTAGGCATCTAAGGCTCAGGCCGGGGAGGGGAAAGGTATCGGCCAGGGACTATGTTGAAAGTACCATCCCGGCATTTGCCTGGTATGACAGGAAAAAGTCAGGATGGTCGGACCCACGACCTCCTAGATGCTACGCAAATGCTCTACCACTGAGCTACGGCGGCTCGGTGAGTCGCCTATCCGTGTTTTAATGTGTAAGGACGGTCTGTTGCGAAGGTACTCTCGCGGACGACAGCTGTCATGACTTATTTTCACGTTCAATATGATCTTCCTGAAATGGAACAGTAGTTTAATAATATTGCGGTTGGCTGTTAGTGTATTGAGATGCTAACTAACTTTTCTTACAGTAAAAATACGTATATTGAAATATCGTATGTATTTGTTGACTTGCAGAGTTATGCGTAATAACGTGACGTACTTTTCTTTAAAAAGAATCTCTTTGTTGAAAATTATAACTTTTCGTTGGGAGGTCCATAAATCTCACCGAGTTGTGTAGTTCCGTTGTTTTATCCCGGAGATTAATATTTGTATACTCCATTGGGAATTATTAATTTTAATTTTCGTTCATATATATTTCAGGAGAGAGAGAGAGAGGTCCGCAAATTTGGGAAGTATTCTTTAATGACATGCGTCAGAACTTTTGTCCATAGCTGTACCTTAAGTTCCAGTCAACACATCCCAATTTTTATTATTATTATTTTTTTTCGCGGACAGGGTTGGCTAAGACAATCTGTAGTGAAATGTATTATAGGGTCATTCCTTGTCAAATTAGCTTGATGTCTTGGGTTTCAGTAATATGATTTGTATGTACATGAATATAAAAATCGAAATTTTGGATTTTTCGGGTCATTAGTTTAGGAATGATCAAAAGCTCAGAAAAATCTAAAATGTCACACCACCACAATTTACAAAACACTGTAACTCTGTAAGCACTGATGCTAGAGAAATGATTGAGTGCTCCAAGACATAATATAGGTCCAAAAAATGTTTTTTTCTCTGGGTGATTTGACATGGAATGACCCTATAAAGTTTACAAAAAATACTGTGTGTATACGGGGTATATATCTTTTGTACAGACTTGAATAGGAGATAGGGAGCATAAAAGCGTTCCTTTTTGCCTTAAGTGTATATCCGCCAACGACGGCCTTCTGTACTAGAGGTTAGTGGATACGTTGCAAGAAGTTGTGGCTGCTAGTGGGCGGGGCGGGGCGGGCCGATGAATGGCAGTTCTTTAATAATTATTGACTTTCGTTAAACGATAATTGGAATAAAGCCAAACGTTAAAACACAAGTGACTGCATGCCTTTCCTTCAATAAATAACAAAAGACAATATGCGTATTAAAGCTTCCTCCGATGATCCGCATCAATACCAGAATATGGTCAATCTAACCACTGGATCCCAGGGGCTGAACAGTCACGAGTTGTTGTTGTTGTGATAAAGGAAACCGCACTCTTTGTTGTTCTCTCCACTTCACTGACCCACAAGAAGAAATGGTGGGTGAAGTCAGGGTTGCAGTCTTAATACGGTGTTAAATACTGTGACTACTTCCGTGTTGGATTTAAGAAACCTACGACTGCGAGTAATCTTACTGTTAAAGCGAAAGGATTGTTTCGATCCTTTGGGTTAGAAATAAGTTAAAATGGCAATCCAGTGAAATGAAATTAAAATAACTGGCAAATCTAAGCGCATCAAATTGTTCAAACACTCACATAGGCTTGTATGCATTATTATTATTATTATTTAGATATCGATTTCTTGCTCTGGCGAAACAACCTTATATACTAGACTCCTATTCTCTCAAATGAAGGCTTCGTTGAAATAATCGTTCTCGACGGAGCAGTGCGTGCAGTGTTGATAATAACTCTCTTCTTACGTTCTCCTCATCTACGGATAGAATATAAGAAACTAACGTAATAATATGCTGTTGCCAAAACTAATAATAATAATAATAAAAACAGTAGATAGAGCAATGTATTCTAGACTACTTGTATTTAAAAAATCACTTTAAAAATTCCTTTAACTATTTAATTCTTAATTTCTTCTTTCATTGAATCAAAATTCACTTCACAGTGACGTAAAATGGATAATTAGAAACATATTTTAGATGCCTTTCACTTTATAGAAAAATTGAGCCTCCTGCGTGACCTAGCCGGTAGCGCGCTCGACTTCAGTCGAGCTGTCCTGGGTTCGGTTCCCGGTGGAGGCTGAAAATTTCGGTGTTGACCCAACTGAGGAGCTACTTGAATAAAAAGAAGTAGCGGACTCTGGCTAGGAAAGTCAAGACACACAGCTATGAAAAGGCGCTACGTTGACCCCCGGAACCCTCTACTTGAACGCAATACAGTCGTTTGACATGCCATCCCAGGCTGTCGCGGTACCCAATTTAGTTTTTATTTTAAAATTACATTTCGATTTCACGTAGCAAAGCTAGTTATTCTTTTTTCTTCTCATTTTTGGTTTATAGCCCTTGTTTTAGTTTTAGTTGTGTTTCTTCTTATGCTGAAATTTATTTAGTTTTGCTACATAAACCTTCATCATAGTGGTGTAGCAAATATACATGGTTAACATAATTTATTAAACACCCAAACACAATTGCACCTTGCACCGAAAGTTGCTGTTAGCGTATACACATTCATAGACAAAAAAGGTATGCCTTGGTGCTCCCTTTCTGCTATTAAGTTTGTAAGGAGAGCTTTGATACAGATGTTTCAGTCTTTTCTATATCATTCGTCGGGTAATTGGTAAAAGCACCCAAGTCGAGATATGCAATTGAAAGGTTTTGAATCGTTACGATAAATCAGTTGGTAAAATAAATCTCAAATGTATGAACTGTTGTAATTTGTGTAATGTATAATTTTACCAGTCATAGATTGATTGCTTTTGAGTACCATACGCATGTAATCCCTATTTTGAATTAAAAAAAAAAACGACTGGTAGCTTTACCAATAACCCAACGATATAATACTGCTTCCATATTGTATATACAAGTGCAGATTTGGTGTGTGGCAGATTAATTTGTGTTCTGTATTTTTTTTCTTGACAGCCTGAAATGATCGGCCATTACTTGGGAGAATTCAGTGTGACGTATAAACCTGTGAAACACGGAAGGCCCGGTATTGGTGCAACACACAGTTCAAGGTTCATTCCTCTTAAGTAATATTTGTACATATATATGAAATAAAAAAAATGTTATGAAAAATTTAGACGTTTATTTCTCACATATGGACAAATACTTGGGCATAAGTGTGCCTGTATTAATGGGTTAATAGCGTATGAGTTGTCGGCTTTAGATCTTTCTTTGTACAGTTAGGTACGGAAGTTCCGTATTTTTCAAAAGTTGTTTATTTGGTTAATTCATTCAGAAGCACTGTTTGTAACAAATGAGAAAATTGCGATAGCGTAGAATACTTCTGCAGTACCAAAAGTGGGTTAAGTTAAAATTAAGTTACGTACGTCATAAGATATTTCCTTTACCTGGTACTTTTTATGAAAAACTAGTGATAACGAATGCAAATACAATAAAGTTTTTATAGGTTGTGTTGTATTAACGTTTCCGCTTTGTTCCAAGTCGTTTTCAAAGTACAGAACGTAAGAACATAATTGGTATGCATATTAGTCCGATGTTCCTTTTGCGTCTTCTGTAATGTATTGGATTTTTACTTCCGTGGCACAACCGATGTAAGCAGAGGGTTGACGGAATTTAAGTCGAACTATTGCATTTTACCATGTCTACTTCGGAGAAGTTTCTAAATACAAGTCAATGTAGAAATTGATCAGTAGAGAGCATTCCTCAAAATTTCATTTAATGCAATTTAAGAGCTGGACAGGCAGTTGTAAGGGTTGATGTCCTGAGGTGGGCATTCTCTGGGGGCAGGGAAGAAGAAAGAGTACTTCTCTATTGTTGCTTTCCTTACTAAATTTAATTTAGAACTCTGAAGTTCTTATGTATTGTTGTTTCAATGGATTCTTTCGAACTAATTATTGGGTTTGTTAAGCACTGTTGATTCTTCAGAATAAATGGACTTTTTATTTGTAGTGTGAAATGTGCTGACGTAATATTTGAACGACTTCCAAGGAAAATACTGAAAGAGCAGCGATGGGAAAAGGGTCATTTTACCCGCTCCCCCTTTCGTAAATAAAATTAAGCAGATTTTTTACGTAATACATAAAGCTTTCCCCAATGTAAGTTTTGTATCCAATTGAAACTTCCATGTTGTAGGTTGTCCTGTAGAGGTTGACTCTTAGTCTATACATGGTCCTAATGCCATATAATTTTGCCTTTCCAATCAAGTCTGTACTAATTGATACTAACGTATAAAGGCAAGTGTTTTCTTGATGTTGCATTCTGTTTGTGTAACTGTTCGATCTGTTTTGTGCTGTACTTACTTTAGAGCAGCGTTTCCCAACCTGGGGGCCACAATTGTTTGACGTGTAACGAAAATTTACTCCCCGATATTTACATCAAATTATACAGATTTTCCGTTCATAAAATAATTTGAAAACAAGATATTGTTTATCAAGAAAGCCAAGTTTCAATCGAAATCAACAAACCGAAACCAATGCAGTAAACAAAGTGAATGAACTGAAGTTTTTAATGTTTGATATGATGATCGTCTATCCTCAACTTCAGTTTCCACTAGACGCTTGAACTAACAAGAAATGGAACAGCAAACTTCAGATTTCTGTCAGTTTGTACGTAAAATAGATCGTTCGCTTAAATCCGTCTCAGAAGGAAGAGTCACGGTTGTCAAATACACAAATCCTACTCACCCCTAGCAGCATAACGAGATATGTAAATTACCAAAATGTAAGGTACCATGGTCCAGGGGAGGGGAGCTAGGGGCTCCGGAACATCGAATGTCACAAAAATGTATATAAAGGCAGTAGTGAGGTTGTAATTGAATATCTTGAAAACGGGAAAAGTAATCAAAATAAAACTTGCACAACATATAACTGACCACAAGTACTAACAAAAACATAAGCAGTGTTGCCAACGCAGAATAAAGTTACATTTTTTAAATAGCATTATATACCAATTAATGCAGTGGAAAAATACTGGCAATAGGAAAGAAAATAGTACAAGTTGCACAGTGTTGCAAACTATGGAAAATATAGGAGCAGAAAGTTGTCGGGTTAGAAAATATATGTGGAGAGACAGGCCAATGTGCTAGTATCTGGAATAACAGTAGAAACACTAATCAGCATGTATACTACCGAGGGTTGGGGAATAGTGAAAGCATTGTCACCACTAAATGGAACCACGTGTCAGGTAAGATATATTTAAAAGGCACTAGTAATAAACAAAAGAACATCGTGAACGCTGATATATCTTCGTGTTGGTGTGATATTTCTCCCATAGTTTGCAACACTGTACAACCAACTTGTATTATTTTCGTTTCTATTGCCAGTACTTTTCCATGTGCATTAATTCGTATATAATGGTACGTAAAAAATTGTAACTGTTCTGCGTTGGCAACACTGGTTATGGTTTTAGTCACCACTAGTGGTCAGTTATATGTTGTGCAAGTTTTATTTTGATTACTTTTCCCGTTTTGAAGATATTCCATTAAAACCTCACTACTGCCTTTATATACATTTTTGTGACATTCGAAGTTCCGGAGCCCCCAGCTCCCCTCCCCTGGACCATGGCACCTTACATTTTAGTAATCTACATATCTCATTATGTTGCTTGTGATGTATTAGGTGTGAATAGGATTTGTGTGTTTCAAAACCGTGGCCCTTCCTTGTCAGTAAAACATACGTTATCAACGTTCAGTGAAACTAAAGAACATGCCACTAAGGCTAATAATGTTCGTGTAGCAAAAATGATAACGTAGTTCCCTCGAAATATTTAGAATTTGGATTTTCAGTTATTGAACGAGGTGATGATTAGAAACCACAGTGTTATCTGCGGTGAGGTGCAATCGAATGAGGCCTTGAAACCTTCGAAATTACGAGGACGTCTTGAAACAAAGCACAGTGCTTCAGTGAACAGACCTATTGATTATTTAAAAAATAAACTAGCAGAACTTCCACAATTAAAAGAAGTATTTACATACATTGTGTCAGACTCAAATAAAAAGTCTGTTTTAGCTTCATACGAAGTATCTGTATTGATCGCGAAAAAGAAACAGTCTCATACAATTTGGTAGACTTAATTTTTTTCCGGCAAGGAAGATGGAAGATGACTCGTAATTTGCTTGGCGAAAAACATTCGAAAGAACTTTCATTAGTGCCTTTCTCGAAGAACACTTAAAGTGGAGAATCGACAAAATGGCTGAAATGTAAAGGACACATTGATACACCTGAGGTCAAGTATTTTTTATTACGATTGTATGAATGTACTGGTATTTCTGGAAATGCAAATTTGGTAGTTTTCGTTCGATATGAACACAACAAGGTTTATGAGGATTTTTCGTTTTGTGAAACACTGCCGTTACATAGAATTGCAGATTGTTTAACGTTCTTAATAATTTTATCCTTTAAAATAAACTAGAGTGGGATACCTCGGACAATGGCAGGTAAAACGAAAAGGACATTTTGCGCGTGTTCAGACTGTTGCGCTCTCTGCCAAGCGGACGCACTACAGCATTTATCGTGAAGTGGGATATCATCCAAGATGAAAGATGTTTTCGATGAATCCATTAAAATTGTAAACTTTATCAACGCTCGGCCTCTTAACTTCAGAATTTTCGGTTGCATTGTGTAACGATATGCGAAGTAATCATGAACATTTTACCTTATATTCTGAGGGATGCTGGTTATCTCGAGGAAGAGGTCTGACTTGCTTATTCGAGCTGCGTGTTGACGCCACGGTTGGAATGTTTTAAACAAAAGGCGATTATTTAAAACATTCGTTTTAAACGATGTTTTTAGGCCGTGTTTTAAACGTTAATTTTATTTTTTCTTCTTGGAAAGTATATTATTTTTAAAGAGTACGAAAGGGTGTGTTTTTACCTGTAAAACGTACGCAATTTGTCTCGAGTGAAAGCTAGTTTCCAAAACAATCAGTATTATGGCGTCGCAAGCTCACAGATGGAGACATAAAATGCAGTGTTTCGATTTATTCTTTATCGGTTGGCTGCTAGAAACGGGAAATGTTAATTCGCTATCAACAATGTGAAACAAGATGTTCATATTTCAATTCTTTCTTTTTTATTTATTGTGAGAAGCTGCCAGGAAAACAAAAGCTTCCTGGGCATGTATTTGCTTCTATGATTACATTGCTCTATCTCTTTTCTTAGGTTTATGAGGAAAGGGACAGTAATGAGTAGATGTGTAGATTTGATAATCATTTCTTATTCGATGCTTGGAGTTTATGCCGGGTGGTAGAACTTAGTAGGTACTCTTACTGTTTTAAATAGAAAAAAGTTCGTTTTTTCTAACAGTTCCGTGTTTTAAAAAAACACGAGCCTTCGTTTTTTTTTAAGGCAGCAATTTGTAACACTACTAATCTCTTTAAGCAAAAATTACTTACATGTGGGTAATTAAGAAGTAATATAACATAATTAAACCCTACATTACAAATATTTTTTGTGAGATATTGCCAACTCTTTCAAAATATATATATACGAGGTATGTGACAAAAAAAAAACGGATTGTACCTGTATTACTAAAAATAATTAACATGATGCATATTGTTTTTGCAGGGATAAATTACCATTCCTCCCCTACGTAGTACCGTGAACTGGACTCACCCGGTCCAGCCATTCGCGAGATAAGCGACAATGACTGAACACGTGTGTCAGTATGAGCGTGAAAGTAGAACAAAGGATAAACATCAAGTTTCTCGTGAAACTTCAAAAATCTTGGAAATGACTGACGACGACCCAAATTTGTTGGATTTGGTTGTAAGTGTCGACAAAACGTGTATATTTACCTATGACCCCGAAACAAAGGGACAATCCAGTGGAAGGGTTCGGCTTTCCCCCGGCCCAAAAAGACTCGAATGTCAAAGTCGAAATTTAAGACAATGCTACCACTGTTCTTTGATATTCGTGGGACAGTGATGATTGATTGGGTTCCTGACGGACAGACTGTAAATCAACACGTTCAGGTGTTGGGGAAGCTTCGTGAAAACTCGAAAAAAAGAAAAAAACTGTCTCAGTTGTGGGAAAGTGGTTGAATCTTGCATCAGGACAATGCACCCGCCCACAAGGCACTATCCGTACAACAAATTTTTGCTAAAAAAAACATTGCTGTGTTAGAACACCCGCCGTACTCGCCTGATTTGGCACTTGTGATATTTTTTTTATCCCGAAAATCAAATCTCAACTGAACGGAACACATTTTACATCCGTTAATGTGGTTAGAAAAAAACGAAAAACGTACTAAAGACCCTTCCAGAAGATGACTTCCAGGAATCTTACAAACAATGGCAGCGGCGAATGAAGAAGTGTGTTGAAGCAGAGGGGGACTACTTTGAAGGTGACATCACCGACAGGACCAATAATGTAGGTACTCTGAGTTATTACTTCAGTCCGTTTTTTTTTTCTGTCACACCTCGTATACATTTAAATCTTCCATAACGTATCTGCCCCAAACTTAGCTTAAACATCATTCAACACGATAGAAGAAAGTTTTGGGTGTTTCCGACCTAAAACACCCCAGTCATCAGTGTTGCCACCCATTTTAAAATTCAACTTATAGAAATGCCTTTATTAATACAAATCCATACGTGCATTGATTTACTCTAAATTTGATATACATATTCATTAGGTACTGGGACAGGTTATAGAGGCAGCGTAGTTTGTCAGGGTTGCCAAACGATTAAAAATCTAGATTTCATATTTGTTACCGTTGGACGTATCCGCATTGATTTACACCAAATTTGACATGTGCATTATAGGACAGTTCATGTAGGTAATTCTGGCGCCGCAGTTGTCAGCGTTGCCAACCAATTTCAGAAAATAGTGTTTAATTGCTTCCATATCGTTGAACGTATTAGGACCAGACTTGGTATTTACGTACTGGGACGTGCCATAGAGGTACTTCAGATCCCACAGTTGACAGTGTTGCCAACCAATTTTAAAAATTAAATATTTACTACTTCCATTCAGTACGACGTATCCGCACCAAGTTTTGAGTATACATATTCGACACAATCGGAACATAATGTGGTTGTTCCCTCCAAGTGTCAGCGTTGCCACCCTATTTTAAAATTCAATTTTTCAAATGGCACCCATACTGTTACGTGCCGATAGCTATTCCTATACTTTCAAAAAAGGGCGTGGGGTACCTACGTTATGATATGGTTTGAAATAATATTTTATTTCAAACTATACCAAATAACTTCAGTCCATATGTTCTTAGTTCCCTTATGTTTGTCAGGGTGAAGATATAGGAAGTATAGCAATGTGGCAACGAATGCATAAATAATCCCATCATTTGCCTCGTAAGGATGCAGGAAAGCAAAGCAATTGCAAATTGGGATGAATGTGTGAAAGCTTAACTCCAATCCTGCTGATTACATTGATTTTATCTGCAGCGTAAGTATTGAATATATGCTTTGTAAAAAACGACAGTAAAAAAAACATCAAAATGAGCTGCAAAGACTTTCAAAAACTTCACAGAAAATATAACTTTTTTTTTTACAGCACTACGTACTCTGCTTCTTTGCTGTTCGTTTATAGATTCATTATCAGTGGGTTGCACAGGAAGGAAAAAGGATTTAATCTGGATACTCTTTATTAAAGTTAATCCTTCCGAAAATAACCGTAAAAACCCACTGTAGATTGTGTAAAAAGGAAATGGGTGTTGCCCGAACGAGAGAACATTTCAAGAAGTGTAATTCAAATCCCGGCCAGGACATTGGAGAATTTTCCTTCATTGTTCCCATGGCTGGCTGGCGCTCTGAGATATACTCAGCGTCCTATCAAATTGAGTATCACAGAGTCCTTGGTATTCCTGGGCTCTTTGGGAGGTAAAGGCAGCCAAGCGTGGGACTGACCACCCCACCTCACTTCGTGCCGTTGGTCGTGACTGGATCGCTACCTCCACATTCCCCACCTTTACTTTTTCACCTTTTATATAATAAATAGTTTTGTCATTGAATTTAAATAAACAGCGAATTTCATTAAATTTAGTAAAATAGAACCTACAATTTCTAGTAAATGCTTATGAATAGACCGGAAGCGCGATTGAAACGTTAAAGAAGCTACTGCAGATGAAGTACCTGATCAATTTTTTATTTTTAAGAAAATGTTTAAAACGTTTTAAACACTGTTTTTTGCTGTCTATAAAAACGTGTTTAAGAGAAACAACATAAAAACATGTTTTTTTCCCAAGAAATGATTGACGCAAAGACTTTTTCTGATTGATTCGAAATTGGAACCAAAACTAAACTGCACAACTGATTTTTCTTGGCTTTGATGATTCCGTATTTGTAAGATATTTTCTCATTTCTGAACTCGTTAAATTCGAGTCTGCAAGGTTTCAGTATCACTGTATTTTAGTGCTAGACAAAATTGAGGCCACAATTAAAAAAGTTTGGGCTGACGGAATCGACAATAAGAAATATGATTCCTTTCCCATGCTGAACGACTTTCTGCCGACAAGTGAATCAGAACCTCCAAATGAAGATTGGGAGAGGATGAAGGTGCATTTGCTTTCTGTGGGTTTCCAGACGAGAACTTACTTTTCGGTTTACAACGAGAAAAAACAAATGAAGAACCCGTTTCTAAACAACGAAAATGAGCGGTCATCAAATGAAGAAGAGCAGCTTATTGAGTTGTCCTACGATGCCTCCTTGAAGATGATGTCTTCCCAGTTTGCGTTTGCTGGACTTTTGGTTACATGTTCGGTCTTTGTACCCTAATATTTCCAGAAAGGCAATTTCTCGACGGATACCTTTCGCGACTACTTACTTGTGCGAATCAGCATTTTGTGCAAATGTTTATATGAAGAAAAAAAGTACAGAAATAGACTTGAAATACAACAGATCTGCGCCTGAAAATCTCTACTTTGGAGCCAGAGATGAAAAATTTAACAGTCATAAAACACCACCACCCATTACTTTGAAAGGCTGTAAGCAAATAGAATCGTTAGTTTTTATTATTACTTCTACTAATTCGCAACTTTCAATATTGTTAGCACACCGTATTCAATTATACTTTCATGTATTGAAATTATAGGACTGTTTTTTAAAGCTCTATTGGTACCGTAAAAAGATCTATTGATTCTGTATGATTAATGTTTTACTTGGTTGCTGGGACAGGGCTCCGCAAAGAAACTAGTAAGAAATCAAGGGGTCCGCAGCCTGTAAAAGGGTGGGAAACACTGCTTTAGAGCATTTGAACTTTTGAGATTATCCGAAAAGCGTGATGGATCAAAGTTACAATCACTGCCTATTTCTGTGTAGGTAAGTAAACTTGACGTCCATCTTTCGTTGGTCGACTTATTTGAATCATCATTATTAACGTCCTAAGCGAACTGGTGAGCTTTTAAGGACGGGACCTATAGTGTTTGGTAAAGTGGGTTTTGAACCCCTTCGTTCAATGGACTGAGGTGATAATTGAACCCGTGAACGGGTCGGTCACTCCGAGATCGTCTCTCCCAGTCGTACCTTTGTAAAGACTTCAATATTCAGTACGGAAAGCAACAACAACGTTGTCGACGAAGCAGTCTTTAAGACAACACTTGCATGACGAGGAACTTGAAGAGATTGCAATGGAAGAACGTTGCGAAGCTTAGTTTTGTTTCAATGAGACCTTGTTTTTAGTTGCTGTTTACGTTCTTCTGGAGCTGATTACTTCGGTATCGTGACGGCAACTACTCTTAATGTGGGATCCGAATCACACCTGGGTTTTATTCCAAAGTAGATAGCGGGTCCACAAGCCATCTCTGCTGCAGGGAAACTGGAGTGCAGGACTTCGCTATACAGCAACATAACCATGTTGAATCAGACCTCCATCTGTAGAAATGGAATGCTGATCGTAGTTGTTTCGTATTTTCTCTGACACATGACGAGATAGCTTTTGTCTCGAAACTATTTTCTTCAATAGTATAGAAACTCCTTTTAGGTATTCCAACAAAATGTACGCGTGTGTGTGTGTTCTGGTTCGAAATGCATTCTGGGAAAATACCTGAATGAATTCGTCCGAAGCAGCTAAGACGAAAATCTAACATGTACTGTATGTTTGGTCTTTTTTGTGTATCCGTTCAAATAAATATATTTATCATTTTAATATGTAAATTTATAGGTTCCAGAAGTTTAGACGGACTCGAGCAAATGCTCTTTAATGTTCCTTCTCTTCAAATGATCTTTCGTAGTTCTTTTAAAATAGATTATACTATACAGCGTGCATTTAAGTAACTATTACTACACGTAAGGAATATCTAAGAATGGTATTCGTTAGTTCGATTATTCTGACAGCCTTAGTTTGTACGTTCTTCCAGATTGCAAATATGTTGAATAACTTATTCGCAATAATACGATTGTTACCCTGTAAAAATTATTTCCATATCTTACGTACAAAGCATTGTTGTTGATGATCTCGATGGTAGCAAATTCGATTCCTCATCCTGTTTGTACGGTGAGATTATGTGCATGCAGTGGTTACAGAAGGAAAGCAGGATAAGAAAAGTGTTAACCATATAAGGTAATTAATTTCTATAACACATTTGTAGTTAGGACAAGAAATGATCTACTACCATCGTTATATTCTACAAAGTGGCGTGTATATTAGTGAAATTTTAATTTTGGACTGCATCGTTCTAAGTCCACCTCTCTCTCTTCGCAACATAGACACCATCTCCACATTCGACTCGTAACAATACTCCTACCGAGCCTTCGTAGCACTCGGGAGGTCGTGGGTTCGATCCCAGCGGCCGACCATCCTGACAGGTTTCCCCTCAGTCACACCAGGCAAATGCTGCGATGGCACCTTCAACAGGCCCTGGCCAACGCCTTCCCGAATCCTTTCCCCGCCCCCTATCCCGGTCTGAACCTAATATGCCTAAAGGCCATAAAATAAAAATTTGTAACAATACTCGTGGCGAATCCTGTAAGTGCACCCGCATCCCCTTGGATTGAAACATGAACGTGGTTCGATTCCCGCGTTAATACGTATGAAGTCTCGTTGTTAGAAGCTTGGTTGAATCGAAACAATAATGAGGATTTCGATTGGGGAATATTTTAACCTAATCAGTCTTGCTGTAGCAGACAAGCAGTTACACACTACGGATTACACTAAGATTTCTATTAGTAGTGGGATTTTTTTTCCACAACTCGTCTTTGGAGAAAGAAGCTGCTACTTTGGAAGTTCATTGTAAATTACTATTCTGTGTAGTCATTAGTGAATTTAAGGCCACTTACGGGACAGCACACTTTCGTGGGCGGATGTATAGGCAGTCATTTCAGAATGAGTTTTTCTAAAAGATAGCTTTTACAGTAATTGCCGTCCCCCAGGGTCTCTCTTGTAAATCCGCCCATGCACACATTAGAAGTTTACACATTTTGAAGATGAGGGGATATTGTGACTAATATTCAGTGATACAGAGACAGACTATGCCTAAACGCTTACGTCACTCGAAAAAAAAATCCATTTGCCAGTCTTGAGCATGCATTCTTTTTATCCTACTTAGTTTTTGATACACTGACATACTGCATATGCGAATCTTACTACCTATTCGAAAGTAAGCTTTTAATTTGTCATCGGACACCGTTCAATATAAAATTATGAATCTTCTTTTGCATTAACCTTTTTTTTCATTGACCAATCCTGAAGCCATGAGATGGCATTATACGAAAAACATTTTTTTTATAAGCCATAAAAGATTCTTGAAAGCATGGGATTTGGTATATAGTAAGCACTTGGCCACACACGTGTTTCCAAAAATCAAAGTTGTACTACTGTCGCCATCCTGGAAAATGGCCAAAAATTCAGTTTTTCTTTTAAAAGTTTCGCGGAAACTAAGCGTCATAAAAAAAAAAAAATGAAGCAACATCCATCAAATGCTGAACAAACTGATTTAAAACATTTTTTTGACGTGCTGCATAGTTTCTGAGAAAACAGGAAAATTTCAGCCGCCATTTTGCAAGATGGCAGATGTAGCAAAAAAATTTTATTTTTGGTGACTTTTCGTATGTTACCAACTACTTTCTAGTTTCTACTATACACCAAATCCCATGCTTTTCAGAATTTTTTTAAACTGACCAAAACATTTTGGCTCCTTTAAAAAAAAAACAAAGAAAACTTTCGTTTGATGCCATTTTGTGGCTTTAGGATTGAACAAACCGAAAAAAAGGTAAATAAAAAAAAATCATAGTTTTATACTGAACAAACAACTTAAAAGTTCTTTCGATGTGATGCATAGTTTCCGCGAAAATTGCTACAAACTGAATTTTGGCCATTTTCCAAGATGGCAGCCGTACCACAAGTTTGATTTTTTGGAGACGTTTAGTATGTTGCTTACCATTAGATGATCAAGTACTCTATGTGTATCAAGTTTCATGCTTCTAAGATATATTTTTACCTAATTTTCATAAAATGACTATGCTGTTACTTTGGAGATGAGAATTGAAACTTGTTTCATTTTTTTTAACCGCCAAGACAGCTGCAGAACAAGATTTTGTTGCTCCTGAAAATTACTGGACATGTATCTTTTCTGCAGTTAGAATCATAAAACTAATTCACTAATAATACTTGAGTGTGGATTATTCCATGCCAAATCAACCAAGGAGCCATTAATTTTGACCCTTTGTATTTCAGACATTTCCAGCCTGACTAGTGGATGAGTGCTCATAAGAACAATTTAACCCTGCGTTATAGTTTGAAAAGGAAGTGGTGAAGTACATGCATGTTGTCTTCATTTCAGAGTACTTAAAGCACAATACTGATGTTGTATGTAATTACATGAAGAAACCAATTCCAATCTAAGATTACATTTAAAAGAAAGGGAAAAAAATTTATCCCAAGAAGGCTGCACAATGTAAGAACTGACTGATCTTATACAAGCACCGAAATTATCTGCAGTTAGAGGCCCGATGGCACTTTTAGTACTTGTGAAGAGTTCTTGTAGCGTCGACAATGATAAGATCGTAACGATCAGTGAATTGTTGCACTTCGCAAAACATTTTGGGAGTCAACTTCGAGTACATAACAATGTGAAGTGACTGCTCGCTTCCAGGTTCTGAAACAAACTAGCAGGGTCTCGGAAATTCCATACTATATTTATAGGTGGTTAGGCTGTTTTTTTTTTTTTCTTTTTTTTAAGTTACATCATCAAAGAAGACAGTTTCTAAAAGTGCTTTCCTCCAGAAAACTTCCGAGGTATTACATTCAAAATTATTTGAATATGATGATGCATTGTACGTAACATGGATTTAAGCTAGAACTTAACGTTTTTAAACCTCCTGAGGACCTGTTCACTGTTATTTGCTTACACAGTTCTCCCGGGCATAAAGAATATTCCTGTAAAATACAATGCCCTTGCGAATGGAACCTACAACAACAAATGGCTGTGTGGGTGTATAAGTATAGCTAAAAGCCAGATGTTAACACAAGTTTAAGCTCAAGCCAACACAATCCGTCAGGAGCATAAATGTTTGTGGATTTTAACTAGGTGTATAGGGTCGAATCGGGATGTGCCGCAGTCAAAAGTTACTAGACTGGCCCATATAAAATAAAGTTAATACGTTTCAGCAAACAGACCTTCTGACCTATGAATCGACTTTATTCGAGAAACTGCAGAGATTTTTTTAAATAGGCAAAAATGTGTAATGTAAGCTACTGTTTTCCCATCACGATCCTTACATGTAAGGCACTAACTAAACGCTCTATACCTTATTAGGCTTTAAAAAAGCAATAAGAGTTGAATCATTAGAAACATTCTTACTTTATATTTACTAGTAATAAAAAGTATTGAAATAGGTCTAAGCCATTTTAAAATTCAAATACTGAAGACAACTAGTTGACCGAGAGGTTAGCATCCTACTATCAAGTCCTGCGGGATCTTAACTTTTTTGAAATTATGAGAATTTAACAAAAGACGTAATTTTTTTTCTAAATATGTACGATATCATAAAGTCCATAAAAAGACCTTTCTAAAAGCCCAATCAATGTAAGCTTTTTAACTCAAATAGCTACTGCGATATTAGCTTTCAAGGTGGAAAACTTAACGTTATTTCGAATTGTCAAAAAATCAATGCCGGGAAAAATGACGAAATATCTGTCAACTTCATTACAGTTTAATCAGCTATGAGAAGATCAACTTCTGAGGTACAGAAAACAGCTTTGTCACTATCTCTCAACACTGTTTACCTGGACTGCAACACACTATATCCATCTCTTCAGAAGTTTATTGTTGGAACATAAATTCAGTTACAGATGAAGATTTCCCATTTGTGGTATAAAGCTACGCCTCTATAGAACATATCACATGTTCATCGGTGACGTATTTGTTACTTGGCTCAGCTGAGGCTTTTCTCTAAACTAATACTTCAAAACTAGGCCCTGTCCAAGTCACTCTCTCCCCTAACTCAAGAATTGCGGCCTACCCAAACTCAAATGTTAAAATTGGTGCATTGTCCACGAGAAAACTAACAAATATTGCAACATTCCACGGTGCTCAAGTTTGATGCAATCATATAATTTATGGCTTTGTACATAGAATGATTCTTCCTTGTGTAGGCGAGCTTTGACTGTTCGTTTCATGGTCGAAATGAAGGACCTATATTTCGTCCTTTATCAGAATGCTGTTCGAGGAGGCGAAAATAGGCCGAGGAGATGTGCCTGTAATGGATATGGAATTGAAGATATGGAAAGCTTCACAGAGTTCGAGTTTTATGCAATAGATGGCAGCACTGGAACCGGTCTGGAAGTGAAAACTCTGTGAAACAAGTACCGTTAGATGTCGCGATTAAATGCTTGTGGGAATTTTAAATGATAGAACATTAATGAATTGATGTTTTAATGCTGCCTTTTTTACAGATGGATTATGATTTTGTTTTACTGTTATTATTTAAACCTCGATGCGATTACTGAAAAGTGTAATTAATAATTCGATGTCTGAATCTTATGCACATAATGTATATGATATGATAATGTTGTAGACTTGCTGAGTTTGGATTACTGAGACAGGATATCCAAGATATCTGAAATATATTGGATATATGAATATCTTATATTACCTGCTTTTTATTACGACTGACACTGTTGATGATTCTGAGGTGTAACACCTTAGGCTATCATTATCATAATAAGTGTCGTCCCGCCCAAGCGCTGTACTAAGTCCTGGGTAACAAGGGGCATCTTATTATTACTCTTCTATTCGCCCACGGATTCCCTGAATTAGTTATGAAGCGAACCGAGGCCTTGAAGACAGCTTACTAAGAGCTCGATATATATATATATATATATATATAGATGAGATAATATTATTGTTGATATCTCTAACCCTTTTCATGCTTCATTCAACAATCTCGGTACCCATCGACAAAAGACTTCATAGAATCAGTTATTCTGTCAAAACTCAAAAAGTCCAAGTTGGTCAGGATACTAATGTTCTGGGCATCCCTTGCTCATTAAAAAAAACATTGTAAGCTTCTTTTAAATAATTGTTTATAACCAAAAAAATATCAACCGTTTCAGAGCACTATGTCTAAGGAGGCAGTGAGAGTATAGAGCATAACTGATAGATATTTTTTTTAAAAATGCTGAGTCACATAACTTCAATTCCACTGTATGACTAGTGTCATTACATGATACATGTAACATTTTTATAATTGTCTTAGCTGTAAACCACCTGTTAGTGGCATAGTCCACATATTACATGAAAGATGTACATTCAGTTACAATTTATTACATGTATATACAATATATTTTTATTTAAGATTAACAAGTATTGTTTTCATTAGTAAAACGTACGACTAATTGAGAGATTTTCAGAATTAATTAAGGACAGACATCCTACCTTCAATACTTAATAGCTTATTCTGACCCCTTCTCCCAAGTAGATAGATAACAATTACACAATTGACTGTTTCTTTTAACTGCCCGAAATATATGAAACATATTATACACCATTTACAAACTGTTTTGAAAAAAAATTAAAAAGTGTTACAGAAAGCTTACATATATGATGGGACTATGTCGATAATCCAAAATATTCCAGTGCCAAAACAAAAGTATAAGTCATAGCTAATAACGTGATAGCAACCTTTGTCGTGACAAAATTGTGACCGAGTCACCTAGCCATACATCGGATACTTTAATTTATCGAAATATAATAATCATGTTGGTGTAATTTTACTTTTCAACACGAAGGTATCCAGCAGATGGAGCGCGTGATGCCGCAGTTCACGAACTGAACTCCTTGTTAGTGATGTGTTTATTGTGTAATTTTGTATGTCTTTTAGCGCAATAATAAGACCTCTAGGATATTGACACAGTTTGCGCACCCGCACATGCGTATATTTCTTAATTTCTCCTTTTGATAACCCCATGAGGCATGTACACTCGAGCAGATCTTACAATAGACTCGTTGAGCATCTAGTCTAGACTGGTCATTTTTGATTCAATCTTTATTCCCTTTCAGGTGTATTGAGGTATTCCCATAAGAGACCGTTTCTTTACGAGGAACGGATCTTGCGGTTCTGTAATCTCGTACTATTTGGAAGGGATTCCCACGAAATACTTTTTCTTTACGAAGAATAGACTTTGTGGTTCGGTAATCTCCGAGCTGAAGATTCCGGTGGTGACGGAAATGCTTTGTGGGACGATTCCACACTAGTGCCAGATGTAGGTTAGTGGATTGGTTAACGTGATATAAGCGTTATCTTTGGGCGAGAAACGGGAGTTCCATTCGAACGTAGGTAACTTATACTGTGGGCATTCTAGACTGATTTTATATTCTTACACCTCGTGCTCCACATGTCTACATCCAGCTACCTAGTTACGGAGGCGCGTCATTAAATTTAGCTTCCCAGCTCTATGCGCGGCGACAAACTGAACTGAATAACACCAATATTCAAACTATTCCAGCAAATCTTTTAAAACCATGGGTTTAAAAGTTGTACTGTACCTCTGTTGGCAGAATATTTACTCCGCAGTGCGATTTTACAAGACAGCAGATATTTTAAATTAACATGTGACGAAAGCGATTCAAAATATTAGTTTTGAGAACAGAACAGTATCATACTGTCAGTGTGAAGACAATACGAATGCAAATTCTAGGAAGTTACAACGATAATGGGCAGAGAACCTCAAGACACTGGAGCTCACAATTGTATACAGAGTGGTGCTGATCAACTGCTCATTGATATATAAATGAAAGCCAACGAAATATACAGGCATTTTCATTCAAAGAGTACAGTTGACTCCCGATTTACCGGGGTAACAGAGGCGAAGATATCCACGGTTAACTCAAAATCACGGAAAAACGTTCCTAATGCCGAAAGTAACAGAGGCCCTAGTTGAGGGATAGGACACAGGAAATGCTCTGTTATGTAAGGAAGGGATTTGTAACTGCAGTCAGGTTGTTAAAAAAGTTTGGGGAAGGGTGGGGGGAGACCTGAAAAGTCGTTGTCAACTAGAATCTCATCGTCAAATTCCATGTCTGTTCTTTCTCTAGCGTGCCTGTCGAAGGTTCTTGCGATAGATGTAAATCTTTTCTTTTTTCTGGCGAGCAACGGTTAAGCCGTTCCCGGTAAATCGGAAGTCGACTGTATAAAAATTGAAAGAATATATTGACTTTGCTGACACAGAGTACAAGAAAGTTTTATCCCACAGTACCACACGATTCGCAAGTCTACAACC
The DNA here is from genome assembly GCA_022664845.1 of Lepisma saccharinum. Taxonomy (NCBI): domain Eukaryota; kingdom Metazoa; phylum Arthropoda; class Insecta; order Zygentoma; family Lepismatidae; genus Lepisma; species Lepisma saccharinum. Next base: position 18,774 of record JAGDQP010013202.1, on the reverse strand, counting down.
AGCTATACAAAAGATTGAGTTGATTTGAAATGCACTAAAAAACATAATTTCAATTCTTGCCCAAAACTAATCAAAGTTTACTCTTGAAAATTCCCTTAGTGAGCTGTTAGATCTGTTTTAGCACGGTAGCCGTAAGATTTTTCAGGAGAATGTGTCTCGTTTCGAAAGAAATGAAATTTCAGCTACAGAAGTGGTACTGAAGTATAAAGAAAAGATGAATCTCAATTTCGCACGCTAAAGTTGCCTGTAAGTCAACGAGTGAGCTGTAAACAAAAATGATTTTGAGAGGCATGTCCCTAACTTCTACGAAAGATACATTTCTTACTTATAAAAAAAAAAGGGCACGGATTGGAAGCATCCGCAGAATAGATTAGGGTTTCTTCTGAAATACTGTTGTTGACATGGACAAACCTCCTTTTTTTTTATGAATTTTCAATCATAATGACCTTTCTAACACACCTGAGAAAGACAAAGAATCAGGAGGGCCGAACGAAGAAAGAAATCAGAGAAGCGTTATTAACTTAAGGGTCAATACTCTCAAAGAGATGAAAACAAATGGCACTGAATGTCCGAATCAGGGCTAACAGCGTCAGTTGAAAGTATATATATGAAAAATATTTAGCCTCCTGATCAAAACACGAATTTCTTGGAGTTCTACGAATTAATTAAAGAAGGCGGCGATTTTAAAGAAAGACTGAATAAAGAGAAATATATAAGTAGTATTAAGAATGTAAATTAAGCGTACTTCTTGTCGACTGTGATTCATGGTGTCGCATTTATGGTAACAGTTCGAACCTTCTAACTAACTCTATGGCTTACGGAACTCGCAAGTTCATCGCCGCAGTAACAAACGTTCGCCATTGAATTCTATCCTGGGCAACATGAAGCCAGTTTTCATCTTGAACATCTCGAAGATCCCTTCTAATATTGCCATCCCAACGAGGGATCGGCCTCTTTCCCTCCAGCTTACCAACCACGATGGAATCAGATTTCTCTACACGGCTTGCCCATCTTAGCCGTCGCGATTTCATTGTTCTTATAATGTCGACTGAATCATACAGTCCGTGGGAAAAAAAACTTTATTTTATATGGGCCAGTCTAGTAACTGTTGACTTCAGCCCGTCACGATTATCTGTCACGTTTCGAGTTAAAAGACACCCATGCCCCTGCCGGAAACTTTGAACCATTGACCTAACGCCTTAGATCGCACGGTTACCCGGTCGGCTACAGTCCGTGGAGTTTTATCATTATGTAGTCTCCTCCATTCTCCAGTCATCTCGTCCCGTACATCTTTCTCAAAACCTTATTCTCAAACCTACGCAATTTATGTTAATTTACCAGGGTAGTATTTCAACTTTCGCACCCATAAAGTATTACCGGCAAATGATAGTTCTATATATTTTCAGTTTTAACTTTCTTGATATTAATCGCGAGGCTAGGAGTTTCTGGACTGAATAAAATATGTGTTGCCCGATGCTAACGATTTTTTCTCTCTTCTGTGACTTCATTCTTGCTGGTTACATATGCTCCCAAGTATTTAAATTTATTTACTTTCCCTATGACCTAATTGTTAATAGTTGAGTCGCTGTTTCCCATATCCTCTGTGTATCACCCTTGTGATCATGCTTTCTGACGGTTTCCTGATGTACCTTAATTCTCTACCAAGTTTGGTCGAAAAAGCAGTTTGAAGCATCGACAGGTTTACTTGTAAGATATCGGTGTTACTTTGTAGTGCCTCTATATCGTCCCCTATTAAATCTACATCATCCGCGTATACGAACAGTACATTTAAGCCATTCAACGTTAGTCCCCTTTCCCCCTCTTTTTATTTTTAGAATCGCATATTCTAGCACAAAGTTAAAGAGCACTGGTGACAAGGCATCACCTTGTTACAATCCGCTGTGAATCTCGAAACTATCTGAACCTTCACTGTATCTAATTAAATAACTTTAAGCTAATTTGTCCGTATTTAGTTCGCAATTACTATGGTATCCCTACCTAACGATGCCATTCCTTAATGGCATGACCAGGTGGAGGGGAGAGGGAAACAACCTGCGAAATCTACAGTACTGCTCTGTCAATTCTCGATTTCAACTCGAATTAATTCGGTGCGAGCAGTCAAAATTTGTTTAACTTCACTCAAATTTAAGGGACACATGCAATTATGGCGTACGCTAACAGATGTCTGAGGTATGACGTCCCTGGCGAGTACTTTTTCGGGGACACAAAAGGGAAAAGTAGCAACCAAGATCTTGTGTGTGTAAGTACCATACCTGTATTCACCTCATGGAACAAGGAAACCGTGGAAAACAGCATGGCCGGCAGCAGGACTCGAACCTGCGTTTGTTTCCAGTGCCAATCCGAGACCAAAACTACCTAAGTCAAACGCTCTACATTCTTTAAACTTGTCTCACAATACAACCTTCTACTACTACAAGTAGAGATTTTCAGCTTTACGCAAGTATGTAGAACGAAGCAAAAGAAAACTTCGTAAGTATTATGTAAATGTCCTTGTTACTATGTTATAACTACCACAAAGGAAAGCCAGGACGGCAATTTAAGGTAAATTTACGAAAAATTAAAGGACAATACAGCTTATAGTTCCGTATTAGATCACACACATATTCACATATAAAAAGTCACTATATATTTCGTGTATATAAACGTTGTCAAGTATAGAGGAAGAGAGCGAAGTTCACAAAGTACAAGATTGAAGAGACAGTGGCGACACGTAGTGCACAATGCATCAAAACTGGATGATATGGTAGCTTAGGCTATCTAAGCAATGTTCATAATTAGTTAGGTTCGATTAAGCAGGATCATTGTTAGTTTCGCTAGGACGGCATACTAAAGTAAAACCACATACCTCATAATAGATAAGACTTAGCACGACTTAATGGACTTTTGTTGAGCACGCGAATTTGAATCCATCCGCCAAGTAGTAGTCTATGGCAGAGCTACCTAGCGGATGGACTCAAAATCACGTGCTCTGAACAAAAGTCCATTAATTTTAGCGCAGCCAGAAATGGGGAAGCGTGCTAAGTCTATCTATTATGAGGTATGTGGTAACACGGAGGATATAACTTGGGATGTGAACTTAATTTCTACTACCATTACATCGTACAAATATGTATTTATTGTTATTGTTTCTAATTATCATCATTATTGTTCTTAATTATGATTTTAAATACAATCTAAAAAGGTTTGATGTTGGTAAATGGAGAATAACAGAAACAAATATAATCTGAAGCAAACTAATCTTATGGAAATTAAGCTATTCTGAGCTAATCTACAATGTTATCATTTGATTACGATTGTTAGAGAGTTTTGTACTCCATGTTACCTGTTTTGGAAAGTTTACTTTCGTGTGAAAGTATAATATCTTCGATGAGATAATGTCGAGTTGTTATATGCGGGGTCTGTCTTTGATACAGCGGGTCGTTGCCAACCCTTAGCGTTACTCTTTGTATTATCGTAGCACGTCTAGCATGTCTGCTTTTTTAAAGGTATTTTGCTTTTACATAGTGTTCTCCAGCTCATAACTTCATGTTCCCATATTTCGGTTGTTGCCTCTCTCCTTTTTCAGAGCTACAGAGTTGAAAAGATGATAAAATGAGGATTTTTCAGTCTTCTCTTTTTCATCATGTCTTTTCTTGTACTAAGTTAGAGACGAAATGCTTTAACTAAATGCTTTGATATACTCTGTCCTTACACTGCATTGCCTTTTCTGCTGTATTTCATAAGACTTATTATATGCGTGGTTGTCGATGTACGAACAGATGACGAATGCCATGCGGGTATGATGAATGGTAAAAATATATGTCAGGGCTATTACTAGATGGCAGGATAAAATGTAACACTTACTGTTATTTGATGAAGGTAGCCAATTACGCGAAATCTAATATGTTAACATCGTATTTGTAAAGCTTCGACAACTAAGTTATTTCCTGTTTTATTGAACCTAAAAGGACATGGTAGGTGCATGTCAATATTCTTTACACTCTTACCAATCTTATGGCCTGTGTTTTATTGGAGGATATTCGATGTATTCTTCTAGAGGGGAAGAAATTCTTCTCTACGCACGGTTAATAGAAATATCAAGCTTAGCCTCACCTCTCAGTCTTTGGAGGTCCATAAAAGTAGGTATCTTGATAAGCGTTTCTTCCTTATGACGCCACTCTTCACATGTAGCAGGTTAACTCATGTGAGATAGATAGAAGAGTGCTTATGCTAAGCTTGAGAGCTAGTTGGTCGGGAAAATTACATGGTTTGCGTCCAGTAAGAGGACAGCAAAGGATTATATCGACAGAGTAACTCCTACCTATTTATAGTTTCATGGAGAAGAACTGACTGCCGTAGCGCGTACATCTACAGTCAGTTCTTCTCGAGTTTTGATGCATTGTCCGCTACGTGTCGCCACTGTCTCTTCAATCTTGTACTTCGCTCTCTTCCTCTATACTTGAAAACGTGTATATGCACGAAATATATAGTGCCTTGTTCTCTCTACTCTGAAATTCTTTGTGTAAATAAATACGTTTAACTTAAAAATTTTCCTGTAAGCTCCCTGTAACATTCCTGTAAAACCTGTCGAAGAAAATCTAAAAATACTGCAAATTTCTGCACAAACCATAGAGCAATTCTCCACAATTCGAAAAAAAAAGTATATCTTTTTTCACACACACACACAAGTACATATATTCACTTTTCATCAGAATTTACTTAATGCAACACTCAAATATTATTTGGACGCATATTGGACAATAAAAGCACGTACACAAAAATAAAATATACATTTTGAGCTTTTCTGGAGATGAAAATACAATGCTCATCACATACATATAGACCACTACATTCTACTACAAATATACTTCCAAAATATAGTCCTAGAAGCCATTTTCTATATTGTACAAAGCAACTAATACCATTGCTTTATAAAATGGACGCTATACAATGCATTACATACATACAAGGTTTTACTTATGTAGATCAGAAAATATAAAAAAAACATGCATCATGTTCGGCAGTGCATTGCAGACCAGCTACATTTTGTCGAGAATATTTCTTACTAAAACTGACTACTTTTGAAGAGGACATTTAGCTTATTCATGGAACATACTACACAATTGTCAGCGGTAATAAAACATATAACTGAAGCTGTAAAAAGGCCTCAAGTACTGCTAATGCTTGCTGAATAAACTATACAGAAAGAAACTATAAATATATAGTTATATTATAGTGGATTGCATTCAGAAATAAATCTACAAAACCTTTTTTAGAAATAATGTAGTCCAAGACGAGATCAGTCTTGTCGTCAAGTCATTATATATGGAAGAAAAAAAAAATAGAAGCTTGTGCTGTGACATGTCCGTGGTTTTCATCAAATATGACATGTAATAATAAAACACTGAGGTCAGTAACTTGAATAACTATCTTTCCACCAATTCTGTACATAATTGTCAACTGCAGCAGAACATATGTATAAACGAGAGTGCATTTTATGTTTTACGATTTAATAAAAACCTGCCACGGTGTTTCACTTGTATTCACTAACGGATTTTTTAAAAAAGGAGTACTGTAAAACTAACAATGGCTCATACAAAGCACGTAGTTTTTCGTTAAAAATTCTAAAGCACTTGAATATAACAAAAGTTTGAAAGGATTCATTTGAGCCACCTCACAAGAGAATCACTTCAACAGGAAAATAGGTCAACTAGGTTGTGTCTAGAAGTCCGGCAATGTTTTCGCTACAGCTATGTAAATTTGGAAGCACTCAGTTTCAAAGTATAAACAACATGGAACTTAAAATAAGGTTAGTGACTGCACGACTTCAAACTCATTCATATGGTTTGTGTTACCCGACTTATTCCGCGTGACTTATAACTTTATGCGAGAGCTGTTTATTATTTTCTGGAACTCTGGTCTACATATGAACCTACAACTGAAGAGACTTGGCTGAAAATTATGCGACTACATACAAAGCGTCTGTTTACCAGTTTCCTTACTAATAGCCCTCCAGTCCCACAACCATATCTTTGAAGATTTCGCAATCTTCACGTAATATTTCCATATAAATTACACCCATTACAATAAAACAGCAGCAAAAGCATTATTTGCACTCGGAAGAAATTTACAAGATCTTAATAAATACGTATTTTAACTTACAATAAATCTGAAGGAAAGAAAAACACTTGAAATAGATTTATGATTCGACAATGATCGGCGACACAGAATGTTGCTTCATCTCCAGGGAAACCATTGGCTCATCATCCGTTTCAGAAGACGATAATCTTTCTTCATGTTTTGGAGATGACCGGTCTTCTGAACCTTGTTTAATGTCTATTGGTCCTTGAGTGCGATTGAATGCGGTTCCTTCTGTTGATAGAGTACTCTTTACACTTACTTCAATTTTACTGCATGATTCACGAGATACATTTGTAGTCGCTTCTTCATTTGAAGATGACAAGCTATCTTTGGCTTTTTGAGTCTCTCCACTGTGACTCGTGGTTTCTTCTGTTGAAGATGATGCATGATCTGTGCTAACTTGGAATCGCTGAGTCTCTCCACTCAGGGTAGTTGTTTCGTGCGTTGAGGATGATGACGCATCTGCTACATCTTCACTTTCTGAAGACCTGTCACTGTTTGCACTAGCAGCTGAATGTTCTATTCCCTTGTCCGTTACAGCGACTGAATCCCGATCTACAACGTTCTGGTCAACAGTTCCATCCTTATTTTCTGACAACCTTTCGGAAATTCTGTTATCTAAAACTTCCTGGCTGTCTGGTTCGTTCTTAACTTCAGTTAATTCTGACTGCGCTGACTGGGAAAGACTTTCTGTTTCACGTTTTACATCACTTACCACCTCGTCTAACTTCAACTTCTTTTTATCATCTTCACTATTTTCACGTTTCACTTTCCGTAAACTACGCTTTTTACTGTTGGCTCCACAACACTGGGACAGATACCATTTCCTCATCTTTTCCACGCTTTCCTCCGGAATTGTCCATTCTATATATCCTACTTTCCCTTCTTCTTCGCCTGATGGGATGTTTTTAGTTGGATCGTCTTCTGGTTTGTAAGCAGGAATTGGCAGGTCCAGCTGCTGCATCAGTTGTTCCATAATGTCATCCACATACGAATGAATAAGCATATCTGCTTTTCGATCCTAGAAAAGATATGGATTATATTAGATATGATATTTTCAAATGAAGGCCACAGGAAATAATCGTGCTTTTTTTTTTTTTACAAACAGATAAGAAATAACATGGCGTCTGTTTGCTCTTTGAAGGTCTTTCTAACAAATTATCATCCAAGATGATGATATGTATAGTCCGTCTATTACAAGAAAATCTGTATTTGATGTATAGGTTTACATAATGCTGATTATTAACTTTTCAAACGCTCTCCTGTGAAATTATTAAAGTGTCTTATTCCTGTGGTCTTCGAACGTGAACTCACGGTTTTATACCACGTATTCCTAAATCTGGGAAACCTGCGCAATGTGTTGTTCATTGGGGAACATCATCCCTTAGGAGATACGTGACGATCTTAGAAAAGGAATATTTGAGTCATCCACTTGCAAAACCTGTTAAACGACTTAAGAAAAATCACGTTTCAAATGTTTGAGCATCCTCTACAAAGATCTGGAGATAGCCAGGAGCAAAACCCTCTAAAATCGCTTAAAAAGCAACGAGAGAGTCACGTCCACTAGCAAAACCTGTCAAAATTGCAATGACTACACGTTTGTAAACCTGTCGAAAAACAGTTCACTTGCAAAGACAGCTAAATCGTATAACAGGTTTTGCAAGTGGACGACTCATTTGTACAGTCCATGAACTTAAACTAAATTAATATATAATTTATACTTCAACAAAACGCGCATGAATTGGTTTACAGAAACTACTTGTGCTTTCATCATAGAGGCAAACACACAATCATTGTTTCTTCTTCCGCGTCGTATCCATTCCTTATAACTAGAATTTCGTGAGTACAAGGGTAAATTTCGCGACTAGCTAAAAATTAATCATTGTTTTCAATTAGATTTGAAAACTTTAGACATAAACCTTGTACTCATTCATCCTGGTAAAAACCTAGCTCAAGTGCATATCCTTTGAAATAACCATCTGCTAATAATGTTAATTCTATATTTATTGATTCAAGTTTTTCACATACTTTTTCCACATTTGCAAAAACAAGTATAAAAATTTTAATACAGCAGTTGCAAATTTGTCATGGTCAGATTTGTTCGATTGTTGAGCAGCGCACAAGAAAACTTAAGAAACAATTCCTCAAAGACTGCATTTGAAACTATGCCTTGCTCTGTCCGATAGCGAATTTTTGGTGGAATGATATTTCACGTGTTCGACTTGTTCTCACAAAGACCGCGAATACCGCCAAACGCACACAATGAGTGGTCTTTATATATATATATATATAATGTTCGAATTTTTCAGCTAGATGACAATCCATGTTCGCAAATTTGCTGCCATCAATGGAGGATAAAGAGTACTACATTCTCTGTGCTACGTGAATCCGATTATAGGTTTTTGAAGACGAATTATGTTTTTCCGATTCCAGGCATTATTTTCGTGAATGAATGAATAAAAATGGTAGAATTTCTTGGGTACTGCTCAGAATTCGTGCATGGAAGCAAAATCCAAATTTCGCGAGTATTTCGTGAGTTAAAAAGAACATTTTTAGAAAACGTTTTAACAGCCATCTGTCTACTCCATGCGATTTCTTGAGTGTTTAAAATTTTCGCGAGTCGCGAAATTCTACTGTCTCTACTTATAACACGTAAAATATTATGTATAAGATGGTAAAAAAGGTACTTACGTTACATACTATAAAGACAGGCGTACACAAACACAACAGAAAAACGGCAACGTTTCTCAAAAGCGTTTTCACATGGTAGAAGAGAAAATGGACAGAGAGGGCTGGTATGACAACTCCTTAGCATCGATCCCTTGCCAACCCTCTCTGTCGATTTTCTCTCCTACTATGTGAAAACGCTTTTACGAAACGTTGCCGTTTTTCTGTTGTGTTTCTGATGTTTGTGTATCCTTGGCTTAGTGTTCTATAATGTAAGTACAGTTTTTTCTACCTTTTTTAATATCTGATATATTCTCGCGTTGGGCTTCTTTTGTTCCGACCACGTGGTCGCCACGCCATTTCCTCGTCCTTTGTCTGTCCTATGTGTTTTCCTGAGTTACTTTCTACCTTCCTTTGAAGTTTCTATCTTTGACGCTTGCTTTCCTGCCACGCTCGTGTTTGCTCCTTCCGCCCCCGCCCCACGATATTTATTATTATTCTTTTTTTTTTTCTTCTCTTACGTGGTTTTGATTTTGATTTTCTTGAGTTTATTATTTTCTCTACTCCTTTCTTTCACTTTTCTTGACTTTCAGATTAGTTGGCAACATAACGACTCTTTATCACTCTCTGTCATTTTTTTCTTCTATCATCTGAAAACGCTTTTGCCAAACGTTGCCGCTTCTCGATTGTGTTTCTGTACGCCTGTCTTGCTCTTCTATAATGTAAGTACCCTTTTTTCTACTTTCTTTTTAAAACAATTTATATACAGGTGTGTGTGAGACCAGCCGTACACCCATTCTAAAATGAAGGGGATCAGTTTTTACTAAAAATAATGAAACTGAGATCACTAAATCTCGTATTTTTTATCGAATGGTGATTTGTAAATGACCTATCTAGACGGAAGATGAGTTTTTCAGATGGAACATAGTACTTTTGAAATCAAATTCTGATTCTACGTCAAAAATTAAGAAACTTTTGTCTGAAACGTTTTTATAACAAACGCCCCCATTGACTTTGAAATGATTTTCAAAGTGTGTGGGAAAGATACATTGTAACTGCTGAGAGACCAGCCGTACACCAGCTTTAAAGTGAAAGGAATAGCTTTTTTTTTAAAAAAAAGGAGGAATTATTTAAATTATTCAATGGATGACGGTGATCGATATGAGTAAACGAAGTATACACTATTGACGATTTTTACGCTTTGTCATAAAAATAATAATAGTAAAAAGAGTAATTCACTTCAAAAATAAACTTTGAAATTGAAAGCTTAAGATATGACTAGAGACGAACTTTTTTTCGCTAATGCGATATGTGCGAAACGTTAAAAAAAAAATGCGTATATTTTTCAGGAAACGAAATTCGGCATTACTTGCGATAAATGCGAATGAAAACGAAAAAGTGGAATTCGTGCTAATTATTGCAAATAATAACTAAAAAGCGCATTTCCAAAATTATTTAACTTAAAAATCGTTGTATTTTACCGAAAACGTGCACGACGCTTTACATTTTTGGATTAATTTCTATATTTCAGTGAACAGATTAGCTAGAATGAGCACCTAATCCAGGTATATCCCCATTTTTATATTAGATACACCTTACTACCAAAAATATACTGTTTACAGGTACCATATTTTTTTTTTTTTTTTAAAGAATGTGTTAAATTTTAAAAAGATAAATGCGACATAAATGCTAAAATCGTGATAATTAATGCTACAAAGATTCGTCTCTAGATATGACCTACAACACATATTTAAAATATACACTAACGTACTATACTTACGTGTTTCGTAGGCTGTAAATTGCAGATGACCAATCGCCCTCCATATTTTCTTGTGTTCAGAGGAAGGTTCCCACTTGGTATAATTTGAAGCGTTGTGCCAAGACAAATACTCAGGTCACTCACGCTGGAAATGGGAGACTAAATTATATCTACAAGCAGATTAATAATTAATTACGTTTCCAATTTATCTTAAATATAAAGGACGAGGTGCAGAAACACTGAAATTGTTTCATCTTACAAAATAAATCGAAATGTTATTATCTACAAAGTTTCATTGCCGTTCTAATTTCTTTCTTTGTTAAAAATGAAATTAACGGTGTTTATAGGTTTACTAAACCAAAATCTCGTTTGTTTTTTATGTAACAAACTAACTGGGATTTTGCATACCTATGGTAAAAAAAAGAACTCAATTTCAGAGCAAGATATAAAACTGAATTGTGACTTTTCGCTCACCTAAGCTATGAGTATCCTCAGGTAAATAAGAATGGTAAAAGGAAAGTAAGCCTTAAGCTTCATGAGGAACGGAAACAAGCAAGGCAGCGATGGCTAAGCAGCAAGACCGTAAATGCAAACCACTACAGTAATGCGAAACGTAACGCCATCTGAGGGTTTAGAAACAAAAAAACGAAAAATATCTTACGCAGAAAATCCAGGAAAATCTTAACATTAGAGACCTATACAAAGAGGTAAACCCGTTATGGAAAGGTTAGCAGCCAAAACTAGAGATGATCACTACTGAACGTGGAGATCTTCAAGCGGATCCGACTAACAAAGTCACGAGGTGTCGAAGTTATTTTGACAAGCTTCTTCATGTACACATCGAAAAACAAACAGAGGAATTTGAAATCTATACCACAAAACCGTGAATATCCGAACCTAGCGAGGTCGAGATTTCAATAAAGAAACTAAAAAAATTCAAATCACCAGGAACTGATCCCAGCCACATTAATTAAAGCGGAAGGAACGACACTAGTCCAGGAAATACATAAATTGATAACTGTTATATGGATAAAGGAGGACGAAAGGTTGAGATGCGGACTGAAAAATGATTTTTGATAATTATGTGCCCTTCTGGCAACACTCACTACCTGTATGTTATTCCCCAACTTTTGCCTGCGAATACTTTATTTCTCCAAGTAGGCTCTGCAACTGCTCACGACAATTTTAGAGGACTGTGAAATACAACATACCGGGAATTAGGTTTGCAGTGCAGTGCATTTCAAGAATTTTTAAATGGATCCGTAGAATTTTAAAATTTACAAGATCTGAAGCTATTCTATTCATTATTGGAATTTAATTTATTAAAGCGATGATTGCTTTTAATAATGTGAAACTCAAAAATATAAACCTGACAATGCAAATTGTTATTGTTAATTCTGTTTTATACTAATTCTTGGCCTGTCATCATGACTATAATTTAAACAATGGATTTACTTACATAGTTTAGCCTTAACAATACACAAAGCCGTTACTAAGAAATATTTTTAATGTTTGGAATTCCCCCGTTCCGAACAGGCGTTCTGAATTTTCAGCGATAGTATTTTCTGGATTCCTTGATGCCCTATCCCCTGAGGTAGGTCACCAAAGGATCTACGTGCTATTCCTCACCTACAACTCAGGATGCCATTCCCTCGGTGCAGCCGGCTGCACCGAGTAACTGGATCTATGATATTGCACTGAGGGTAATAGCGGGAAGGGGATCATCGCCTTGGGGGGGGGGGGGGGGGCATATCTCTTTTCTCGGTGCAATATAGACCTAGGGCGGTGAGGGCCTATTCCACAATCTCATCCTATAGACGATTCAACGAAAAGCTAATAGGATCTTTTCCAAGTACAAAAGTATTTATTAGTTTCTGTTGTTAAATGGACCATAGGAGAAAGCATCCTTCTAGGTCCGCCAAAATTCCGTAGCTTGCCTAAAAAATGATTAATACACGATAAGTAACCGTGTTTTGAAATTCATTCACTCAAAGCTTTCAAACAGATGTCCTTGTCCTCATTCAACAACATTAGTGAAGAACTGGTGTTGAATAATTCATCAGGAGATGCTGGGGTACACGTGTGTATCCGATCCGAACATCTAACGCGCTCGTAGGGACAATCATGAAGAAGGAAAGGTCACTTGTCACTTCCGTAAGTACATAGTACAGCTGTTTCTCTGCCACATATATTCCATAAATTCATATATGTATTCCACTCTCTATTACATGTATTCATGTACAGATGTTTCGTGTATTCCATTCTTTCCCTGAGCTCAGAAAGTACGGTAGTCAGGTCCTTGATTTCCTCTTTCTTCTCCTTCAGTTTATTTTCGACGTCGTATACCATGTCATTGTTAAATTTAAAATGTTCTTCCAAATGTTTCACAACGATATAGACAACAGATTCGGTTATACTTTCTATGATAACGTTAATAACTTCTGAAGTGTGTTAATAACCACTTAGCTTCACCTCTAAACACACTTGTTCCGCTAGTGCACTACGTGAAAACATTTCTTTGTTGGCGCCAGGACCCACGGAATAACAATTAGTTTTAAATGAATTTATGGTTATTTATACTTCCATTAATCTTCCTAACACACACCATCTACAATGACACTCGCAACAATTTCTACATCAGTCCACCCCCATTCACAGAGCCACTTGAAGAAGTCGCAAGCGCGCAACGTACAGTTCTAACCACTAGCCACCATTTTCTCGCATTGCACTGCCTTACTATTATTACCAACAGATAGCGTTTGTATCTCCAAGAGACCTTCTATTATGGTGTATCCCCCGCCTTGCACCTAAACACTGCTCGCCGATTTGATTTGATCCCATTTAGTTTAGTTTTATCCTGTTTTCCAGCTTCCATGAAGTGTACTCCAGATTACATATATGAATTGCTTTTACAATAAATTCTCATTCATATCATTTCTCAGACTTTTGACAAATTAGGACATAACCTACATCTTAATTTACTGTAAAACAATAAATGTATCACTAAGCATTGTACTGTATTTTGGTAGATTTTGCTGGCCAAATATGTCCTCTACCGATTTTAGAACTTGCAGTTCTCATCATGTTAGGAACCCACTTACATGAATCGGAAAAAGCACGTGCCATTATTTTATGAATGTAAAGATTAACCGTATTTCTTTTCGTTGTGAGAAGAACCTCAGTTCCTTCCATTAAACTGTTTTTTTTTTTTTTTTAACCCACGAAACGCATTGATATTCCTTATCATGTCAGTTTTCTCTTTACACAACACACAATTTGTTTTGCTTTACACACAGAACAGACATGAGTCGTCGTGGCTCAGGTGGTATCATGTCTGACTACCGGGTTCGAATCCCGGCCAGGACGCTGGAGACTTTTTTCGCAGTGTTCCCATGCCTGGCGCTCTGAGTATCAAATTGAGTACTCTTTGACACTTTGGGAAGGTAAAGGCCGTCGAGCGAGGTCGAGAATATGTGGAGCGCTACCTCGACATCTCCCATACGCCGTTCACGGCGCGTGCGTATCGCACAGGGATACTTCAGGACAGACCAGGCATATACAGGGTTTATTCTGCAATAGTTGTTTAGTAGGGGTGGTGGGATGCGAAAGAAACTTCAATTTTGCGAAAGAAATTCTTGTCATTTTGGCAAAAATTCTTACGTACCTGTTATGTCGAGGAGGAGGTCAGTAAATGATTAATGACCCTGTATAAAACCTCATTTTTAAGTGTGACGAGGCTGAAGCACATTCCTTTCCCTACAGACAAGAATTATAGGCAGAGGAGGATACATTTTTACGTGATGCACGCTCAAATGTAACCAAAAAAATCACCGTCCCACGGATACACTTGTGTTTTCCTTCCAAGGACATTTTATTCAACAAAATGTATCAGATCAATTTATATATAACTGTAATAATGGCCGTATTAACATGTCTGGAATTAGCACGAGTAATGCCATATATGTAAAAGATAGTTAACCTTCATACAATAGGGAGATATATTTCTCCTTCGATTTTATTTCCTAGGCTTGTCTTCCATACAATTAACACAAATAATTTTGATGTGAAGTGATATCTCAAAATGGGTTGGAGAAAAATTACAGCCAATTTATAACTATGTTCACTCTATGGAAAAACAAATAAAATCATGACTGTGAATATAAAATTTTTAATTTCATAATGTGTTTCCATACATTTAACTCACTAATCTAATATACTTCCTACGACACATTTATTTATTTAATAATTTAGTTAGTAGTCCCTGAAAAACGTCATCAGACTTATAAAATAGCTAAAATAGTTTGACTTTTTATCACACTTTACACACATACAAAAAAACAACACCGTTTCCTATACTGTATCCCTCTTTCTCTGACTGCGTTTTCCATTCACTTCACTTTACTGCATTTCCTATACTGAGTCGCACCTTCTTGACTGCATTTCCTTTACTGATCCCAGCTTTTATTATTAATATTATTATTTATTGTACCTAGCTCAATTTTCAACATAATATCCTTACCAAAACCCACCTCGCATCAGTACTTGCGCACGCGTAGAACGTCGTGAATTGTTTTTGATGTGCACGTCTGACATTTTGTTTTTCTGTTTCTTCCTGTTGTCCACTCGTGTATTCAGTGAACTATTTTTCTCCGTCTACTGATAATAGCTTAAAAGCTGAAATATTTAATGAATTATCTGTGTTAAGTGTGAATTTGTGAACGTGATTTCCCTTAGGATATAACGTAATTTTCTATACATGGTGTCTACTAAATACTAATTATTTGACTTGAAATTCCCTGAGTTTTTCACATTTTCCATGATAATTTTCTCCAAATTCCCTGAGTTCTTAGTATAGTGGAACATGTAAATAATACTCAATGACATTTTTTTTAATCCCACCACCACCCAGTTCAAACATCTTGCACATTATTGGTATTTCAAAAATGAAAGAAAAACGTAATTTCTTTAAAATAGAGTATTTTGACACACTTAAAAGCCGGTCAGCAGTGAGAATCGAACCCACGATCTCCGCGTTGCCTGGGCTGTGCTCTCACCAACTGTGGACAGGTCCACCTCATAATTTTCCCCCAGTTTCACTCATAATTTATAGATTTCCCTGAGTTTTCCAGATTTATGAAATTGCCTGAGTATTCCAGGTTCTCCAGGGTGTCTATACTGTATCCCTCTTTCCTCGACTGCGGTTTCTATACTGAAGTCCACTTTCCTTATTGCGTTTACTATACGGAGCCCCAGTTATTTATATAATTTATTGTACCCAGCTCAATTTTCAACACAAAACACCATTTCCCATCAGTACTTGTGCACGCGCAGAACGTCGTCAATTGTTTTTCATGTGGACGTTCGCTATTTTGTTTTTTTATCTTTTTAAATTTTGCACGTGTGTTCAAACTGAAGACGGCAGGAGCCGAAAATTATAAGCGACTTGATAGTGTTATGTGTGTAACTGTGTATGTGATCGTCAAGATACTATAAGTACAATTCCTTTCTACTCAAATTTCACCTATTGTATTGCGTATCTGGCCTTCTCTTATATATAATTTATATATTGTGTGTAACGTTGTGTTTAATTATGCGAATGGGGTCCATACATCTTATGGGGTTCTTGAAGGGGGTCCGTGACTCAAAAAAGGTTAAGAACCATCGGCATAAACATACAACTATCGGTGAGACAAGATAATCTGACAACAACAGAAATATTCCAATATGTAATCAAAAACTTATCTAAGTAACTGGCCAGTATACTGACTATTAGGTAGCGAAAAGCTTACCAGATTAGACTACAACATTCCCGAGGCAAGTTTGATTTGTAATACTGATCCTCTGCACGTTATACCATATCTCTATCAATATGTAGTAGAAAATTAAAGTTTGGTCTAAACAAAGAAAAGAAAAACCAACATATTTACCAGCAGTTAAAATCGGCCATGTGCAGCTCCTTGATTGGAAGGTTGTGTTCCCAATCTAATACTGTGTCATGAAGTCTTCCTCTGCATGGTCGACCTCCGGCACGAGCAGCTGGGCACGAAATGTTTAAGCATTTCTGGCCCACGGTACGAGTTGCTTTCGCTTGCACAAATTGTCTGAAAATAAATACCCTTCAAATAAACCAACTCTATGATCTACATTTTAAGTTTAACAGTGTATCTACGTTTATGACAAACTAAGTAACACCGAGTGTGAACATGTGTTAGTTCAAACTAAATATCAAGGAAGTGTTATTTTCTAAACTAAATCATTACGTAGAGATAAAATGTTAGCACTGAATGCGAGGGTTGTGCATAAAGTAGTGGCAACATAATTTTACTTATGAACAAGAGTATTATTTACCTTAACTTTCCATTACATGTCTTCAACACAAACCTTCTGTCATGGCTTTCATCGAGTCCGTGTAAATCGTTGGATTGTGTCAGCAGTGTGGTTTCTGTTGATATCAACGGCAGAGAGAGTGCCCTACTGCTCAGAAAACAGCTCAAACATAATGAAACCACAAGAGGCTCTGTCACATTGGAGAACAAGTTGTAGTTCCAAGGACTCGAGTCCGATAAATACGAAGGATATTCCAAATAACTTCCTCACTGCTTCCGCCATGTAACACCCTTCTCCTGTAGATCTTATCCCACACAAAACGCAGTGATCTATTTTGCTATCATCTGACAAGGCAACGCACTGCTGTCACAGGCTTCCCTGTTTAAATCTTGTAAACTTTACAGCGGTGCACTCTTTGATGTTGATAATTTTGGGAAGTTTTATTTTTAAGGGCCATTTTAATAACTTTTCATTTCGGCCCGTCACAACTACACGGGTGGAATGCTTGTTAAAATCCACAAACATTCACGACCAAGGCGGAATTTCAACCCGCAACCTTGGAGCCTTTAATGTCGTTGATTTTTACTATTTCTCCACAGAGGGCACTACATATACGCTGAATACAACTAGCGTCTCTGCTTGCAGCACCACTCAAACAGCCTTCTACTCCATGCTACTACAAGGAATGTTCAAAACGAAATGTAACTTTTAAAAATTGCAGAAAATAGCAACCCTCGCATTTCGCGCCTATCTCCTTCAAAGCACTCTCCTCCACTGTTCACATACCGCTCCCAGCGTCTGTTCCAGTTCTGGAAGTTGATTTTATCCGGCTCATTTTCTCAATCGGCTTACAGGACTAAATCCCATTTACAAGTGACATCACCGAGCCGCCGCAGCTCGGTGGTAGAGCGTTGGCGTAGCATTCGAGAGCTCATGGGATTGATCATCCTGACTAAGGTTCGTCCTCAGTCACAGCAGGCAAAATGCCGGGATGGCACCTTCAACATAGACCCTGGCCCACACCTTCCCGAATGCCTTCCCCTCCCCTATCCCGGCCTGAGCCATAGATGCTTACTTGCTATAAATAAAAATTCAAATTTAATACAAGTGACATCACAGGCTGAACTGTTTCAAAACAAATTCTACAACACATTAATAAGTAGTATGTACGGATAAAATAAAATTGTATAAGCACAGTTCGCACTGTATATCTTTAAACACACTTACAGAGTATTTTTAGTTCTTTGTACATACAGTACAATTTATTGTACTCTACATTACAATAGTAGGCCTATGTTTAATAATAGTGTACTTTAAAATAAAGTTATTCTTTCAAAATGTAGTACAGAACTAAACTACAGTATGTAAATCACTGTTTCCGGTTTAACCGCATTTTCGTTTAACCAGATCACCCTTGGTCCCATCAAATTCGGTTAAACAAGACTCTAGTGTATGGGCTTCTTTTATAATCTTTTATCACCTACCTTCCACAAAGACCGCATTGTCCAACTAACATATTTCCATGTAATTCTGCGAGATATGCTCGTGACAGTCCGGAACGAAGATGAAGTCCATCAATGTTTTGGCTCACCACATAGTGAACCAAACCTACAGAGAAATATGATCCTTATTTAACCAGCATAGAACGCACAATATTATTAAATTCACCTAAAATATTAGCTGAATTACCTATAAAGTTTAGCCCTAGCCGACTACTTTCCACCATCCTCTACCCCACCCTATCCTCGTCTGGGCTAAAGAAAGAAAGAAAGAAAGAAAGAAAGAAAGAAAGAAAGAAAGAAAGAAAGAAAGAAAGAAAGAAAGAAAGAAAGAAAGAAAGAAAGAAAGAAAGAAAGAAAGAAAGAAAGAAAGAAAGATTG